>OY856411.1:1405405829-1405413329 GCA_963693085.1 Alisma plantago-aquatica | reverse complement strand
CTTTCACATGCCCATCATGTTTGGCGACTACATAAGGCCCTCTACCGCCTCCGGCAGGCCCCGCAGGCATGGTACAACCGGCTTAGCTCATTTTTCCTTCCTTGCAACTAGCTTTCGCTGCAACTCGACTGACCCCTCCCTCTTCATCTAGCATCTTGGCTCCCACTGCATATTCATATTGCTATTCGTTGATGACATCATTGTTACTGGAAACTCTTCCATGCACCTTCAAAACTTCCTGCTACACATATCTTCTGATCGAGTTTCAACTAAAAGACCTTGGTGATCTACACTTCTTCCTCGATATAGAAGTCCAGCACACTACAATTGGACTCTTCCTTTCACAATCCCGGTATGCTGCAGGCATCCTCCAACGTGCCAATATGATACATGTAAAATCTATTGCTACACCAATGGCTGTCACAACCCCTCCAGCTACAAATCCTACCACTTTCTATGACCCTACCTTATATCATAGCCTTGCTGGATCACTCCAGTACTTGACCATCACTCGTCCCGACCTAAACTTTGTTGTCAACCTTGTTAGGGGTAAGGAAAAATATTTCTAATAAATATTGTCTTTGTAAGGATAAATGATATATTGTGATGAGAACATAGAATCTGTATAAGAAATGAGAAATTTGTAACTACATATGACGTTACGTAATACAATCTGGAAGTATCATTTCATTGTATTACAAAATGTCATTCTTGGTTACATATGATTCCTTTCCATTACAAATGATTTATTTTGTTTACAATTTTTTCCTTCTGATTACAAATTCTCTGTTCTATTCTGATTACAAACAGTTTCTTCCTATTACATAATGATATCTTTTTTTACTTATTATTACAAGTCTTGTACGACGCTAAAATATCACTCGTTTACTTGTTGTTGTCTCTTATTTTTTTTAGATTATAAAATGTCAGTTCTAGTTACAATGCGCTCTTTTGTATTACATTTTCCCGTACATGTTACAATTTCTCTTTGCTATTTACAATGTGTTATCTCTCCTTACAGAGCGTTCTCTTGAACACAAAATACGTAGACATAATTTTTAAATACAAATAACAATTGTCTTATAAGACACCCATTTTTGTCCAATGTGAATGCTAGATAGTACGTATCCAGCACTAATGAGGTTGCAATTGCTATTTGTATTGTTGGATAAGGCTTAGATTACTGCTCCATGCACGTTCAATTATTTAATATAATTACTAATCTGCCACCGCTACTCCATGCAAGAAAAGTGACTAGCTCCTTACATAATTACTAACAGTGCAACCGCTTCCAGCTCTTTACATAATTACCAACAGTGCCACCACTTCCATATCAACATTTCACAGCATGCGTTAATTCGGCAACCGGGTAACTTCACTTATCTACCCGCGCGGGCAGCGAGTGAATAGCCATGTATATATATATATATATATATATATATATATATATATATATATATATATATATATATATATATATATATATATATATATATATATATATATATATATATATATATATATATAAGTATATATATATGTATATATATATATATATATATATTTATAGATGTATATGTATATATATATATGTATATGTATACGTATATATATGTATATGTATATATATGTATATATATGTATATATATGTATATGTATATATATATATGTATATATATAGATATATATGTAAATATATGTATATGTATATATATTTATACATATATATATATATATGTATAAATATGTATACATATGTATATATATATATATGTATATATATGTATATATATGTATATATATACATATATGTATATATATATGTATATATATATGTATATATATATATATGTATATATATATATATACATATATATACATAAATATATATCTATATATATATATACATACATATATATATGTATACATATACATATATATATATATATATATACATATATATATATGTATACATATACATACATATATATATATATATACATGATAAATGTGTTTTCATCACTTTTATTTACATCTTTTAGATATCTTTTTATGATTGTTTTATTGTTTATTTTCTTAGTTTTATAATTAATTATATTATATTATATTTTTCTCTTCAAGAAGAATTTTAATTATATTTTCTTGGATTTTGTAGGAAATGGAATAAATATTCTTGGAGTATAATTGCACAATTTGCAGCAGTCCTGTAATTATTGTATATCTGTCACTAAAAGTGCCATAACTCTTACATCCAAAGTCCAAATTGAGTGTACAAGTATTCATTTAAAAGGAAATTTAATTTCCTAAAAGAATATCCTAATTATTTGGACTGCTTTTGTGCGTTTTCCAGGAGCAAAATACGTTCGAAATCGCTGCTGCGGGAATCTGCATTGAAGAGAGTTACATGGTCAAGACAATTAAAGTCTATCAAATTCCTATTGACCAAATCTTGAAAATTCAAAAGGATAACTCCTTCTCTTTTTTCCCCCCTCTTTTTTTAGATAGCCTACCCCTACTTCTCCTATAAAAGGAAGGGAACTTCCTCCTCCCAAGCATATCTTTTGTATCATCTTTGTACGGGATTTCTGAGCAATCTTCTTGTGTTCTTATGTTATTGTTCTTTCTATCAATAAAGATTAGTTTTTGCAAGCTAAGTGTTTCCTTCAATTGTTGTTATTTTACTTTGCTCGTTTAAATCTAGTTTCTTCTTCCTATTATTCTTCCATGGACTGGAGCAAGGGATTAAGCGTCGGCTATTTCATTGACTCTAGCCGAAGGAACTATCCTTCAGTAAGACTAGACTATGGCTAGAACTCTTCGTCTCTCTGTCTCCCTTTTCTCCACAAGCATGAGTGAGTAGTTCTCTATCGAGGCAAGGGGAATAACCCCTTAGTCATGGCTTTATCGACTTTTCCTTAAAAATGATTATAGATGGCTTTTGAGTTTGATAACTAATTGATCTATCAAAGTAATTAATTGATTTGATCAAAAGTTAATCTGGATGGATATGACCGTGGAAGTTCGGATTTAGAACAACAAACCCAATCACATAGGAGTTTTGAAATAATTGTGGATCTTCTTCTTTTAGGATGATGAACTAAGAAACATGAGTACCAGGACCAATGGGTTCATGTGGAGTCCCTCTTTAGTGGATTTTTATTAATTCATTTGCCTTCATTGAATCCGTCGTTTTTAAGGATTAGTTTGTTTTTGCCTAGGCTAAGGTTGTGAAAACCCCTAAAGCCTCGATTCTCATTTCTTGATCTAATCACCGCTTGCTTTTGCTTTCTTTGTAGTCTTTTCATTCATTACAGTTTTTCTTGTGCTAACAACAATCTTAATTTTCCTTGTGATAGGGCAAATTTACATTCTTGTTAAGCGCATTTTCTTTCTTGCATTTCCTTCCTTAGTGTTAATCATCAACCCCCAAAACTCGACTTTTACTTTCTGTTCCAAATCTAAAAAAATACCAAAAACAAATAACAAGTTCTTCAAAACAATTGAGATAAAAAGAATCAATCTTAAAAAGTTGTCCTGTGGGATCGACCCTGTCTATACTAGCCATAATCGGAAAGTTGAAAAAGGATTAAACTCTAGGATAATTATCTTAGTGATTGTAAGTGCTAAGCGACACATTAACAATTTGGTGACGTTGTCGGGGACAACGGATTTGTTCGCGATGCATTAACAATTTGGCGCCGTTGTCGGGGACAACGGATTTGTTTCTTTTGAACCCCATAATTTTTTAAAAAACTTTTTTTCCTTTTTTTATGCCTTCCGAGTAACATTCCAGAAGTTCTACTCCTCCTTCTGCCGAGTTTCCATTCCGGCAGTCCGTGTTTTCTACAAATACGCTAGTTTGTAAAAAATTGTAATTTTAGTTAGTAAATTTTAACCTTGAGTCATAATCCCTTAGCTTCTGTTTTTTTTTTTGTAATTTACGGTCTTGTACAAAATCTTTAGTTCTTTTTTTGAGTTGTAAAAAAAACCTTTCAAATGGAGTGGGCATTGCAATATCCCCCACAATGTTATTATTGTGGTCATTGCCACCATGCATCTCTTACCTGTCCAAATTTATCCCATAGCACCCCTCTCTATGAGCCCTTTCATCCTAGTGGGTACAATGTAAATCTTTATTTTTCTGAGAACCAATATGGGGAACCTTGCTATCCATATTCTGAGAGAGGGTACGACCAACAAAACTTTGGGGGAAATGGACCTATATATGATACCCAATATAATCCTCACAAGAAGAGAAACTTAAGTCCCTAGAGAATATGGCAGCAAAACTCCTAACTAGCCAAACCTTATTGGCCACCTTGCTGAAAGCCCAATCCCAAAATCCAGATATTCCAGATATGTTTCCCCATGACTCGATGACACCTCGTAATATTGTATCTTCTCACCACGATGAAAGCAATGGAAATTATAATCTACCATCTTCTGAAGATTATTATGAGGAGCAACACCACAACCAACATACTGGGTACCATGACCAAGATCCTTATGGGGGGAATGGTGAGGATGGTAAATTTTTTGGGTTGTATGAATCTAATAATGAAAATCAACTAAAAGAGAAACTTGGGGCTTTAGAAAAAATGGTAGTAGAAGGACATAAAAAACTAGAAACCAGTCAAGCCCTTTTAGCTACCTTACTAGAGGCCCAATCGCAAAAATCTGTGGAGGACTTAGAGCAACCTAAGATGGTTCTTCCCGAAGATGATGATGATGATGATCTAATTTTTATGTCATATACATTGGATTCTAAAGAAACAATACATACCATTGGGTCATATTTCTTGTGCGATGAGGACGTTGGCATTCCTACCCTTCCCTTGGAGACTTTATTACTCGAGTATGAAAAGTCAATCTCAGAGAGTTGTCCTAAAGACCCAACAACCTTTCCCATCATTTGCAAAAGTCCAATTGTTGTCTACGACCAATCCCCTATGGTAGGATCTATTCTGGATAATGAGCATCCCACCTCCATTGATAAAACAATTCCTCCCATTCTGCCACAACCAATTCACATTCTACATAAGGATGATGTAGAAGGGGAGAACTCCTTACAAGAAATCTATATACCCCCTTCTACTGGATGCAAGGAATATATCCCCATTTTTATCCTTCAAGAACCCTTGGGAAATCCTTGCATATAGCAACTACAGTCACCTGCAATATCAACCATGAAATCCATCTATCCCAAGGTCGATTGCATGAATTTTGAGGAGAGCCAAAATATGTATGATGCTGATTTAAATTCGTGTGTCCCTTTCATATTACCACCAATTTTATGATATGCAGATCAATATGACAGAGGGAAACCAAAGCCTGATCCCCCACCCGATGTTGTAGAGTCGGCACCATATGTGCCACCCACTGAACACCCGCCAATCCCCCTCAAGTCACACACATTTATGACATTTCCTTTACTGCTAAAGGAAGATGTGTGGATCCTTTTGGAAGGAGTGCGAGGAAAAAGACATTATGAAATCCTCTTTCAGCCTCTACGATCACCCATCAATTGGGTGTACAATGAAGCTCCTTTGTTCAAAGCTACAACCATCATCAACATCCCCTTCAGCTGGACATTTTTTGAGCTACCAGGACCTCCCGGTGATCCCAGTGATTTTCTTCTGTCCATCCTGGATTTGTGTTTTGCTCAAGACGAGAAAAATTTAAAGTCTGGGGTGGAGGTGGGTGGTACGTGATCCACCCCATTAACTTCCCTTTTTCCACATTTCTTTTCTATACCTTTTATTATATTGCATCTACTTTTCTTTTTCTAGAAGTTTTGGCCTTTATCTAGTCGGCCCATTTATTAGACGTACATCATTTTACCCCAAATTGAATTTTGTAAACTTTTTTGCAAAGACTATTACAAATTGCCATGTCTGAAACCACCATGTCACCTAGGATCCTTAATAACATCACTCCTCGGAATAGTTGGCAAGTCATAAGGAATCGATCAGAACCAAACATAATTTTCCCTATATTTAAACAATGGATTATCTTGTTATAAAATTTGTATGATGTGATTTATAGGAATACTCTAACTAGATCAATGATACTCTCTGACAAAATATATGAATAAAAAATTAAAAGTTATAAGCACAAGAACATCTCTTCCTTCCCTCTTTCTTTCTTCTAAAAAAGAGAAGCAAAGAATCACCACCAGATAAAAATCAAGTCCGGGGTGGCATGCTTCCCAAAATGAAAACTCCATACCCCCACAAAGGGGTGTACCATCAAAAGATGCCAAAAGTGCACATGAAAAAAATTGTGACCAATGTAGCCACAACTCCATAAATTCATATCCTGAGTCGAATAGAGGAGGGATCGATATATTTTCATCACTTCTTTCTTTGTTTTCACACACCCAAATTCGTCTTATTCTTGTGAAATAACTTTAAAAAAAAGTAACAAAATTGAGAGTGTCAAAGCAAAAGTAAGAGATGCCTATTTTTCTACAAATTCTTATTTTAGAAGCTAGATTTGACAATTGTTTTGATAGGGAATATATAATTTTATGCCATGTGGTTCTAGGAGATCGGGTCACTTGACCAAAATTTGGAGGTAAGGATTGTAGTGATGTTATTAAGCTGAGGATGTCATATTGGGAGTATAATTGGACTTTATTTGTGATTTTACTTGCTTGAGGACAAGCAAAGATTCAAGTCTGGGGTATTTTGATATATGTGTTTTCATCACTTTTATTTACATCTTTTAAATATCTTTTTATGATTGTTTTGTTGTTTATTTTCTTAGTTTTATAATTAATTACATTATATTATATTTTTATCTTCAAGAAGAATTTTAATTATATTTTCTTGGATTTTGTAGGAAATGGAATAAATATTCTTGGAGTATAATTGCACAATTTGCAGGAGTCCTGTAATTATTGTATATTTGTCACCAAAAGTATCATAACTCTTACATCCAAAGTCCAAATTGAGTGTACAAGTATTCATTGGAAAGGAAATTTAATTTCTTAAAATAATATCCGATTATTTGGACTGATTTTGTGCGTTTTCTGGGAGCAAAATACGTTCGAAATCGCTGCTGCGGGAATCTGCATTGAAGAGAGTTACATGGTCAAGACAATTAAAGTCTATCAAAATCCTATTGACCAAATCTTGAAAATTCAAAAGGATAACTCCCTCTCTTTTTCCCCCTCTTTTTTTGGATATCCTACCCCTCCTTCTCCTATAAAAGGAAGGGAACTTCCTCCTCCCAAGCATCATCTTTTGTATCATCTTTGTACGGGATTTATGAGCAATCCTCTTGTGTTCTTATGTTATTATTCTTTCCATCAATAAAGATTAGTTTTTGCAAGCTGAGTGTTTCCTTCAATTGTTATTCTTTTACATTTATCATTTAGATCTAGTTTCTTGTTCCTATTATTCTTCCGTGGACTGGAGTAAGGGATTAAGCGTCGGCCATTTCATTGACTCTAGCCGAAGGAACTATCCTTTAGTAAGACTAGACTATGGCTAGAA
>OY856411.1:1405258329-1405400829 GCA_963693085.1 Alisma plantago-aquatica | reverse complement strand
GAACACTGTCATGGTCTTTAGCTACCATACTAATCAATGATGGAATCAAAAATCCCACATGATCAAATGCAAATTGTTTGCATTGATCTTCGACTAAGTAGCTGCAAAACATGTATTACGTATGCATTAATATATAAGAAACCAGATCACCGGATCTTACACAAGGTATATGGATGTATAAACAAGATCTCACCTTATCCATGTCTCTATCATTGATGCATTCAGCCAATCATACATAAACAGCTCAATAATATCTTGTATAAATAAAGAGCTATCGTATGATTGACCTGCATAATCTGCTTCTAAAGAAACAATTATAGGGCAATGTATATTATGTGCCCGTAGCCAACATGCCATTCCCCTACAAGTAGGACCTAACGGGTATTTTAGGTCAGTTGGAACCCAACTTGGTAATGCAGGAAGTGGAGGTGGAGGCCTAGGTGCTCCGGGTGTCTTCTTTTTAACCTGTATATATATAATTTCAGATCAGTTGACCTCATATATACACATTAACAATCTAAAGTAATGTAAATTTATCTTACAATTTCAGTAGTGTAGACGACATCTGCTTTGGGCCACAATATCACCCCGCCTTCTACCTCAGCAAGTGTATCAATATCTGGGTGGGGATATGGCAATGTAGCTTCCCTCCAATCAGGTAACACACGTATCGGGCTCACACGAACGTAGCCCTGTGGCATTGGAGTCCCGTGAAACATTGCCCCAGGAAGGGACGGGTAAGCCTGCGCCTCTGCAACAACATAGTCTTGCATTCTTAAGCGGCATGACTTCAATGCCTATAAATTTATGTAAAGAATATTATACATATATACATATCATCTTGAAAACATATCATCTTGAAAAGACTAGCTACAATGTCATAAACAATACTTACAACAGACGTGTTAGGCGGTGGGTCTACAGGATTATTTGTAGTCTGTACATCAGGAGAAGAGTGGGTCGCCATAGGCTGATTGGAAGCCTGAGATGCCTGCCACCGCAACAATTCTTCCTTGACCTTCTCAGCAACTATATCATTGACCTTCTTGGCAACTATATCCTTGACTCTCTTATTCTCCTATATATGGATAAAAGAAACATTAGCTTCTTATTATTGAATTCCCTTTTGCAGTAACATTCTTAAAAAAGAATAGGTTACCTCTTCTTGTGAAAGTCCCGCTCTGGGTTTGCGCAGGGATGGCCCAAAGAATGTTTTGATGCCCACACCAGTGCCTGCACCCCTAACACGTCAAGGATGCTCTGGGTTACCCAGAGCAACTGGAAATTCATCCCATGTGCCCTGAGGGATGAACGTGCCTTGTTTCCTCTGCTCGTGCAACTCCCGCTAATCACCATCAACAGAAATTGGTAAGTTAACACCACAAATAATCAATATTCAAATGATTGCTCTAAGAGTTGTATTTTACCATTTTCGCAGTCGTCTCAGTAGTTACGAGCTTCTTTATTTCACCCTTCTTGTTTTGCCTCCCAGCTATCCAGATATCATGGCGAGGCATGGGTGTAGCAGACTCCTGAGTATCAGCATTTCTTTCAACAAATTCAACAATGAAGTGAAGCTTTTTTCGCTCCATCTATTGTTAGCTTTCAACTTATACAATTTCAACACAGCGCTAAGATTCATAAACTTAGCACAGCCTGTGTATAACGGTATGTCAGCATCATGCACAATGTTTCTAAAGATAGGAGGTGGATCGGTGTGCTCTACCCTACAACTATCCAGCATCGCATCAACGATGTCTACTGGAACTGGTTCATTCACATCTACGTCATCGGAGGCAATTTCTTCTTCCACCCAAGCACTGCTATTGACATCTACTGGTTTCGAGTTTGAAATCTCTCCATGCCAGTGCCATTCTGTATAGCCTTGTACAATCCCGTTGCACATGACATGACTTTTGATTTCCTCACTAGTGCTGACTTTCAAGTTGTTACCGCAATGCCTACATGGACAGTAGAGCCTATCTGTAGGTTTTTTCCTATGTTCATCGGCAAAATTAATAAACTGATCAAGACCAGATATAAACTCTGGGGTGCAGCGATTGTGAATGGACATCCTTGATCTATCCATTCTATGATCAAAGAGAAAACAAGTATATATTAGGACAAGATTAGGGTATACACTTACATCCTATCCAAGATTTACTCCTATTATATACAATGAAGCCGGACTCCATACAAACAATATATAATTTAGTGAGACTAGGTGTTCAAGAACAGTCCCAAACCAGGGACTATCCAAGATTTACTCCTAATGAGTAAATCTTGGATGGGTTTCTAGGCCAACAAACACATGTGATGTCATTCTTATATATAATAAATGTGTACCACCTATCCCATCCTTGAACACCTAATCTCACTAGTAAGTGTATAATGTGTATTGGGTTTTCAAGAAAATTTTGGCAGCATTTCCCCACTGTTCTCTAAGTACATATGTACTTAGAGAACAAACGGGGAAATGCTACCAAAATTTTCTCGAAAACCTAATACACATTATACACTTACATCCTAAGTGAGATTAGGTGTTCAAGAACAGTCCCAAACTGGGGACTATCCAAGATTTACTCCTAATGAGTAAATCTTAGACGGGTTTCTAGGCCAACAAATGCATGTGATGTCATTCTTATATATAATAAATGTGTACCACCTATCTCATCCTTGAACACCTAATCTCACTAGTAAGTGTATAATGTGTATTGGGTTTTCAAGAAAATTTCGGCAGCATTTCCCCGTTGTTCTCTAAGTACATATGTACTTAGAGAACAAACGGGGAAATGCTACTGAAATTTTCTCGAAAACCCAATACACATTATACACTTACATCCTAAGTGAGATTAGGTGTTCAAGAACAGTCCCAAATCGGGGACTATCCAAGATTTACTCCTAATGAGTAAATCTTGGATGGGTTTCTAGGCCAACAAACACAATAATAGATATGTACATGTTAGGGTTTCATCACAATTAATGTTAGGGTTTCATCACAATTGATGTTAGGGTTTCATCAATGTTAGGTTTAATCAAATCAAATTAGGATGCTACAATTGACAAGTTTAAATCTTATTTCAAAAAGCATCAAAATTTACTGAATTAGGCCAAACATTACGATTAGAAGTACAAATATATGACAAATATATACAAGCAAAAGATTTGTTCATATCCTAGGATTTACATAAAACATTACATAAAAATTTGTTCATATCCTTACCAACAGCAAGCACGGCCGTGGTTGTGTTGGCCTCCCACGGCCGTGCTGGACAGCACGGCTGTGGTAGGCCATCACAGCCATGGTCGTGCTTGCTGTTGGTAAGGAGCAAAGGAGAAGGAAGCAAAGAGGCTAGGCTACCTGGAGCTAGCATGGAGAAGAGCGACGGAGAGCGACGGCAGCAGTGGCGGCGAGCATGTGAAGAAGCAGAGGGGTGGGAAGCGGGCAGAAGCAACCGACGGCCGGAGAAGCAGCAGGCACCGGCCGGAGAAGAAGCAGCAGCGGCGGGCGGCGGGCAGCGGTGCCGGCGAGCAGAAGAGCACCAGAGCAGCGGTGGTGAGCAGCAGCAACCGATGTCGGGCGATTTTGGGAGAGCGGCGGCGAGAAGCAGCACAGAAGAGAAATATCGTGATGAAACAGGAAGAAAGGGGGAAGAGCCGGGGGATAGGGTCTATTAAGTTGGTCAACGGTGTCATTTATCTACAAAACCGACACCTATTACTATTTAGCGTCGGTTGACAGTAAAAAACCGACGTCTAACTACACAATCTTTACCCAAAATTATTTGGCGGGAACCATTATCAGTGTCGGTTATCAAAGGATAACTGACACTGAAAGTGGGACTTTTCGCACAAATTTTCATCTTAAATAGGCATCGGTGAATAGTTAAAAAACTGACGCTGTAGGTGACGCAAAATTTTTCGCTCGAAAATTGGATTTCGCGGCCAATTTTAGGCGTCGGTTTTTTATACCCAGCCGACACTGAATACAAAGTGGTACCCGTGTCTGGCTGGTCTTCGAATATAGACATCAGTTTTCCTAAATAACTGACATTGAATAGTATAGAGCCCAAAAAAGCGACACTGAATGTTGTTTCTATAGTAGCGCCTCCAAAACCAGAACAAGCACTCCCTCTCCTTGTGTCACTGCAAGTCTTCTTCTATCTGGTCTTCTTCGTCAGGATTCAATATATTTTTCCTCTGTATTAGCAATCGGAAATCTATGATTGTTTCTGCAAGGAGTCTTTTGCATGGTTCGTCTACTGCGGCCAGGCCTAATCGGGTAACCGGCGACGTTGGATAGGCCATTATCTAGTGGGTGCCTTCTTCGGGCATTAGATTGTTCCTTATCCATTCTGCTCTGACGTTGGATAGGTCATTCTATTTTTGTCTCTACTTCTAGTGAGTGCCTTCTCCGACTATTAGATTGTTCCTTATATACTAAAATTATATTTGTCCCTGCACCAGGAACCATTATCCTTGGCCAATCTACCTAGATAGTGTTAAAAGGGGCATCTTTTAAATTGCATCTCTGGGTGACCGACAACGTTTAGGTCTTTCCTATTTTCTCTCCTCGAATAACAGTCTCCAAGGCACAGTTGTGTAGTAGCAAGGACAATACAAATTAACATCTTTTCATTGTGGCTGAAGTCGGGTAATTTCTCATTTCTGAAAAAGGGTTCCCGTATCTCTGATTTTTTTGTACATATATTATCAGTGTTCTTAAGAGTCTGTCTGAAAGAGAATATACAATATGTCTTTTTTTATTTTATATAATAAAAACCTAAACTTAAGAGTCATTGACATGTTTGTCTAGATATTGCATCCATATTTTTACATGTCAACCCGTCAAATGAGATGTTCTTGTTATTTTATATAAAACTTACATGTAAAACAATGATTTATTTGAACCATGATAGACATTACTCTCCCCCTCCCTCAACCCATAGCAGAGGCAAATGCTAAGAAGGGTGGTAAATTCAATGTAGCCTCTGAGAGCCAAACTCGGGTCCTTTTATTAAGGGATGTCGTGCTTGACAAATCTTGTAGACGGGAATGATTTATTTGTGCCTTGAGTTTGATTTAGGTTCTCTTTTTGTTGGAATTGTTGTCAATGCCATATTTAGTAATATTTTCTGATCTTAATTTTTTTTCATGTTGTTGATAAATATGTGAGATCATATTTTAATTAATAATATTAGATCATCAGGTTTATCATCATTACATACTCTTGACAATCGAATATTATCAAGTGGTATTAACAATATCTTAGTGTTAGTATTAACAAATCATGATTGACGTACATTGTTCATTCAACTATATAAGTTAATGACCTATTTTCTCATTGAGTATGCATTACTTAGATACAAAAATCTTAACCTTTTTCTATACATAGACCAAAATAGTATATATCTTAATTTTACAATACATGATCTATCATCATTATTCTAATTAATTATATTAGGTTGCTTATATTTAAATTTGATATGGCATCCTAGAGCATGTCATTGTCACTTTTTTAGATCACCATAAGGCTAAAGTCCTCTAGACTACTACAGAAATGGCTTATAAAGTCACTTTTCAAGGTGTCGGTTGTATAAATAAACCGACACCTAAACTCTACAGTGTCGGTTGATAACATAAACCGACATCCAATCTATGAGGGCGACCAGACACGGGTACTGCTTTTATTAAGTGTCAGTTACTTAATAAAAAACTGACGCCTAAAATTACCCGCCAAATCTAAAATTTCTAGCGAAAAAAATTACTTCCAAAATTTGACATATGGCGTACGTTGATAAATAAAAAACCGACGACTAAAGGTTATTTGCGAGACAGAAATTGGGCACATTTTGGTCGTCGGTTGTACTACAACAACCGACGCTTATGAGTTTTCCCGCGCTGTCTGCGGGGAATTTTTCATACCCTTTAAGCGTCGGTTTGAAGTTGAAACCGACGACTATGGTCATAAATCGAGAACGATTTTTTTAATCGGCATATGAATATAGACGTCGGTTTCAGTTTTTGTGCAGAACCGACACTGTTAGTTTTAGTCGTCGGTTTTTTTGAATAACCGACGCCTATGGTACAGTTAATAGCCCCACAAATAGAACTTTTCCCCATTGTCTCTATTTCATTACGACGTGCGCTAGGTCTGGAAATTTCCCCCGATTGCTCCCCGCCGTCGTTGCCGGTTGGCTCCCCGTGCCGCCGTTCGTCTCCTCATGCGCCGCTCGCCGCCGTTGCCGTTGCCGTTGCCGCCGCTCGTCGCCGTCGCCGCTCGCCGTCGTCACCGTAGTTCTCCTGTGATCCTCGCCGCCGGCGCTGCCAGCTTCACCTCCAGCTGCTCTCCTCTGCTCTGGTGCTGCCAGCTTCACCTTCAGCTGCTCTTCTCTGCTCAGCCGGGCCTTCTTCCTCTGCCCTCAAGGTACGCCGGCTTCTTCCTCCTTCCTTCCTCCGCCTAGGCTAGGTCAAGCCCTGCAGGTGCCCTAGAGCAAAATCGCCAGGTGCCCTGCTGGGCATTTTTTTATTTTTTTTAAGTTATTTACTTATTGGTAACTTGATAAGTGTTGAAACAGTCAATAACTATATTCTGTTACGTGATTTATGATTGTATACATGTGCTAGCTAGCAACAAACCTGGTCTTGAGGATCTATAAATACATTCTTACATTCAATAAATTGCCAATCATGCTTTTAAAGACATCAATAATCACCCTAACTTGAAGAACTAGGATTTTAGGTATAAGAATGACAACACATTATTTGTTGGCCTAGAAACCCGTCCAAGATTTACTCATTAGGAGTAAATCTTGGATAGTCCCCAGTTTGGGATTGTTCTTGAACACCTAATCTCGCTTAGGATGTAAGTGTATAATGTGTATTGGGTTTTCAAGAAAATTTCGGCAGCATTTCCCCGTTTGTTCTCTAAGTACATATGTACTTGGAGAATAGCGGGGAAATGCTGCTGAAATTTTCTTGAAAACCCAATACACATTATACACTTACTAGTGAGATTAGGTGTTCAAGGATGGGATAGGTGGTACATGTACATTTATTATATATAAGAATGACATCACATGTATTTGTTAACCCTAGACCCTAATCCACATTATACCAATCTGATAGTCCATGATAGAACAAAGCATAATGATGTTGACTGCAACTTTGTGCGTCATGCTATTCTGAATTAAGTGTATATTTACTTCATAATTGAATGTTTAAGTAAGTTATAGATATCTTCACCAAACCTCTTTCGGAAACTTGTTTCATTGTCGAGTATATTGAGAATCCTAATCACCCTTCTTGCTTAATGATGAACTGTAATGCACACATGTGACATGCTTTGAATGTAAATGATGAACTTTTCCCTAAATTGCCAATCATGCTTTTAAAGACATCAATAATCACCCTAACTTGAAGAACTAGGATTTTAGGTATAAGAATGACAACACATTATTTGTTGGCCTAGAAACCCGTCCAAGATTTACTCATTAGGAGTAAATCTTGGATAGTCCCCAGTTTGGGACTGTTCTTGAACACCTGATCTCGCTTAGGATGTAAGTGTATAATGTGTATTGGGTTTTCAAGAAAATTTCGGCAGCATTTCCCCGTTTGTTCTCTAAGTACATATGTACTTGGAGAACAGCGGGGAAATGCTGCCGAAATTTTTTTGAAAACCCAATACACATTATACACTTACTAGTGAGATTAGGTGTTCAAGGATGGGATAGGTGGTACATGTACATTTATTATATATAAGAATTACATCACATGTATTTGTTAACCCTAGACCCTAATCTTGTTGTAATATATACTTGTTTTCTCTTTGATCATAGAGCTTTACAATTTTGTTGTGATATATACTTTGTTGTAATAATGTGAACCTTACAATTTGAATGTGAATTTGCAGATGGCTGACCATTCTCCTGATGACCGTGCTGATGATTACCGTGAGGGTGAGGACATCAATGCGCCGCCTCACAATGTAAGTTTTAAAAATATATCATATATTTATATTTATATGTCCATTTATAGTTATATCTTGTAAATGTGATTATTTTGTCAAATTTTAGGTTGATGATGCACAGGTACCATCTGAAGCACTTGAGGCACTTGATCAACAGCACCAAAAAGTTGACAAGAGAAGGGGCATCACTATGATGAAGAAGTTAATTGCGCAAAAGGGCAATGGACCCAAACTTGTTGTGGATATTGATAATGCAGGAAATGCATGTGGTGTGAATCGCAATTCATTTGTTTCATATCTTGGGTTTGTTACTCGTAGCCATTGCGGTTGTCGCTTAGATTCTTGGCATAACGTTTCTAAGGAGAAGAAAGACTTAATATGGAGGGATTTATGTGTGAGTTATTATTAATTTGCAATTCTATTTTGTAGATTACTAAATTTTTGGATACTAGTTAATAGCAATTCTATTTTGCAGAGTATATTTGAATTGGATGAAAAGCTGCATCGTAAATGCATGATACAACGTTGTGGGAGAGTCCTAAGGAACTATAGGACAAATCTCACCTGAGAATACATAAAAGAAGCTGACAAGAGGAAGAAGACAACCACTGAACAGTGGAACTTCCTGGACAAAGAAGAATGGGACATGTTTGTTGCTTCAAGACAAACTGATGAATTCAAGGTATTAGGCGTCAGTCTCAATCTCATTAATTAATATATGTTGTATTCACCTATTCAAGATTAACATTTAGTGTTACTAACCAAATCATTAATGTGCATACTAACTAGGCCCTCAGTGAGGCACAAAGATCAAGGCGTGCACTGAATCTGCATGACCACTTAATGGGTCCAAAGGGGTATGCAGAAATTCACCAAAGACTACAGTCTGAGGCTACTACTCAGTCTGGTGCTACTCAGGAGTCCTCTACCATAGGTAGCACACCTCTTCCTCGCCATGATGTCTGGATAGCTGGGAGGCAAAATAAGAAGGGAGAAATAACGAAGGCCGCAACTGCTGAGGCGGCTGCAAAAATGGTAAAATACAACTCTTACAGCAATCATTCGAATATTGATTATTTGTGTTGTTTACTTAATTACAAATTTTTGTTTTGGCGATTAGCGGGAGCTGCACGAGCTGAGGAAATAAGGCAAGTTCATCCCTGAGGGCACAAGGGATGAATTGACAGTTGCTCTGGGTAACCCAGAGCATCCTGGACGTGTTAGGGATGCAGGCGCTGGTGTGGGCATCAAAGATTTTTTTGGGCCATCCCAGCGCAAACATGTCCCAAAAGCGGGACTTTCACAAGAGGAGGTAACATATTCTTTCTTTATAATGTTACTGTAAAAAGGAATTCAATAATTAGAAGCTAACGTTTCTTTTATCCATGTATAGGTAGATAAGCTAGTTGATAGGAAACTAGAAGAAGCAATGAAAAAGTGGCAGGCATCTCAGACTGCCACTTACCAGACAGTACCTACTACAGGCTCTACTCCTCCTACTCCTACTGCAGAGGTTGCGAGCAATCTTGTAGAACCACCACCTAGCACATCTGCTGTAAGTATTTTTATGACATAGTAACTAGTTTTCTAATTCAAGATGATATGTATATATGAAATTGTAGTCGTTTCAAAAAAAGATGATATGTATATATTTATATAACATTCTTTACACAAAAATTTGTAGGGGTTGAAGCCATGCCGTCTAAAAAGTAAAGAATTTGTCATTACAGAGGCGTCGGCTTACCCATCCCTACCAGGGGAAATGTGTCACGGGTCTCCAGTACCAGCTGGTTGGATTCGTGTGAGCCTGATACATATATTCTCCCAGTGGATGGATCTTCCATTGCCATATGCCCACCCAGCTTGTGAAACGCTTGGTGAGGCAGTAGGCGGAGTGATATTGTGGCTAAAAGCGGATGTCCTCTTTACTGAAAAGGTATGGTAAATTTACATTACGTTCAATTGTTAGTGTGTGTATATGATGGCAATCGATCTGAAATTATATATATATATACAGGTTAAAAAGAAGACACCCACATCATCTAGGCCTTTACTTCCACCTCCTACATTACCTAGTTGGGTTCCACAGGACCTACCTGTCCCGTTAGGTCCTAACTGTAGGGGTATGGCAATATGGTTAGGCGAACATGATATAAACTCCCCTATAACTGTTTCTTCTGATTCATATTCTACAGGTCAGTCATACGAAACAAAACTATTTATATAAGATATTTTGGAGTTGTTTCGATATGATTGGCTAAATACATCTGTGATAGAGCTATGGATAAGGTGAGATATTCTTTATACATCCATATACCTTGTGTATGATCTGGTGATCTGGTTTCTTATTTATTAATGCATGTGTAATTAATACATATTTTGCAGCTACTTAGACAACATATGTGCAGATTTTGGATTCGAACATGTAGGGTTTTTGATTCCATCTTTGATTAGTCTAGTAGCTAAAGACCCTACGTCAGTTCAACAATATTGTTGTGAGGCTTTTTCAAATTTTTCTGTAAATAAGAAGATGGTGATAATGGCTCCATTCAATGTAGAGTAAGTTTACTTTGCTTATTATAATTTGGACTTAAGAAAATTACATTTTTATTATGGATTTTGAGTTATTAATTTTTAACTTTTTTACCTCTAGGGTAGGCATTGGGAGTTACTGGTTATTGCCCCCGAGACGTTCACTGTGTATTATCTAGATCCTAAGGGGAGTAAATTGAATACAAGATTTGGACACATAATGAAAATGGCATTATTCCGGTGAGAAATATTTCATTTTCATATCCGTTAACATATGTTATTACATTACTATTTAATTGCAATGTTCTATGTTACATTAACATGTAGGGGTTTTGAGGAGTTCAAAAAGGCTGGAGGAAAGGTCCCCACGAAAAAGAACCAGCCAATAATTTGGAAGAACGTGAAAGTAAGTTCCCGACTGCAATATATGTATATATTATTTATGTGAACAATGCTTAATCAGTTGTATTTTTTAATATTTTGTATGTTTGAATTTATAGTGTGCTACACAAGACAACGTATGGGCATGTGGATACTATGTCATATGATATATGCACATGATTATCAAACATGCCACACTGGATATCAAGTGTATTGCTCAGGTATTATATAGTCTCATTAGATAATATGATCGAAATATATCAATCTTATTTATAGCTCATTAATTATATATATACATCATTCTCTTTACAGGTGTTTAAAGCTGACCCCATTACAGGAGAGGCCTTACCAGATGAAAATGCTCCCTATACGATGGGAGAATTAAATGAAGTAAGAGAAGAATGGGCAACAACCATACAAATAGTGGGGGCTTTAAAATATAATTGGGATCCTGATAGCGAATAATGACTAAACAATGATATTTTGTAAATGAATTTCTGAATTATAATATATGTGTGAATGTTTCTACATATCTGGATGTTTCTACATGTGTCTGAGTGAAAATGAATAAAAGTGTTGGTTGCTATATGAATGTTTCTACATGTGTGAATGTGAATGAATGGAACTATAGATTGCTAGCTATATGAATGTTTCTAAATGTGTGAAAATAAAATGGAACTGTAGGTTGCATTGCTAAATGCATGTGTGAATATTTTTGTTGTTAATTTTGTAGGTTTGTGGCATGTTGTCGGCTGATATCAATGGATGTCGTAAAACCTACAGTTCATGACTGAACTGAATAGGTTTCTCATCCTGCGACCAGCCACAGCAGGTCTGCAGACTGACAGAAAAAAAACAAAACAATAGGCATCGGTTATTTGTAAAAAACCGACACACAATGTTATAGTGTCGGTTTTATATAAACAACCAGCGTCTATTTCCTGTGGCGCGAAGATATATGGCGTCGGTTATTTGTAAAAAACTGACACTGATAGTGCCCAAGATGGCACCCTTTCTGTGGCGTGAAGGGTTTGGGCGTCAGTTTCTTATCTAATAACCGACGCCTATAGTCCCATGATGGCGCGTTTTCGGTGGCGTGCGAAGAGTTTAGGCGTCGGTTTTGGAACCGACGCATAATGGGTGAGCTTTTAGTGTCGCCCACATAGGTGTCGCTTAGAAACCGACACTAAAGGCTTTAAATAACCGACACTAAAGGTAGGTTATGTAGTAGTGACTTTACCTTAAAAAATCATGTTTGTTCAACATAGCGATGAAGACATATTTTTTTAATAACTTTTCCATTCTTTTTTCTTTTCAGTTATCCTCTCTTTCCCACATGTTACTAAACAACCATTTTAAATAAATTTTCCATTCCTTTTCCTTTCCCATTTGTCCTTTCTTTCCCAAATGATACCAAACAACCATTTGTAATACCTATATCAACTAAATTATTAGCAATGATTTACTTTTAGAATTAATTATATTTATCTCATGCATATCCAAATTCGTGTAATTGTTTTATAATGAAATAAAATTTTGATATATATGTTTTTATTTTATTTATTTTATTCATGGTAAAAAAATTAAGATCAACTAGATATAGAATATTTTTAAAGAGCATGCTAAGTTTGTTTTGTGAACTACATTACTTGTACTTTTTCTCTACAAATGATAGATTTTTTAGTTAAGTCAAGTGATCTTAGTTGAACTTTGTTTACATTTAATGATGGAGATTTTGTAATATTGAATAATGTCATGTTGTTACACATTAGAACATGAAGATTTAAAGAAGATAAAAACAAATTAATAAATTCCTAGTTTTAATAACACATTCAATACAACTTTAAATGATCAACTTGACGTGCTATGTTAGATGTAATAAAATATTATAAAAAGAAATTAATTAAATAAGGCATATCTTGCTCCAATTTTTATCAGTAGATTTTTCTATAATACTTGAATAATGTCATGTTGTTGACAATTACTATACTTACATGTGCACGTTATAATTTTTTTTCAAACATTTTGTAGTGATATGTATTTTTGGTTCATATATTTTCAAACGACATAGTCATAATTCAAATACAACTCTTTAATATAATGTTATTTTAGTTAAGTCAAATGATCTTAGTTGAACATTATTTTCATTTAATGATGAAGATATTGTAATGTTGAATAATGTCATGTTGTTACACATTAGAACATGAAGATTTAAAGAAGATAAAAACAAATTAATAAATTCCTAATTTCAATAACACATTCAATACAATTTGAAATACTCAACTTTACGTGCTATGTTAGATGCAATAAAATATCATAAAAAAGAAGATTATTTAAAATAGGCATATCTCCAATAAAAATTTATTTTAGAATGTATCTTGCAAGCTAGGGAAAAGGAGTTCATCAAAATATCTAGAGAAGTATTTTTATTATTGTCATATGGATGATCAACTTATTTTCCTACTATGATACTAAATATATTATTTATTATTTTTGTAGATGGATTACTTAGTCGATAGGAGTTGGACGTACATTGAAAGCCGTTTCCTTAGTAAAAACTTTCGAGAGGGGTTGTCTGCATTCATAGACTATGCTCTTTCTCATCAAAGGCCTTTAAGAAACAATCAATTGTTGTGTCCATGCAAAACTTGTAGCAATAGGTATTTAAAATCAAAGGAACATGTTTATGAACATGTCATGATTAAAGGATTCTTACCAAATAGTATTTGGGTGACTGTCATATTCTTCATATCATATAAATCATTGTAAAGAAAAATCCAGTTCTACTACTAATTAAACAACAATATAACTTATGTAATATCACATGTTTGCATAGAAATTTTGTTTGAACATATTTGGATTATTTTCTTTTTTATGTAAATGGTTGATCATATTGGTTGTAAGGAACATCAACAAACATATGTCATTTTGATAATGATGATCATGTTGATCTTGAGCAAGAGACGACATAGAAATTAGCTGTGTATTAAAAAATCATATGTACTTAGGGATAAGCCTATGAATAATACTTTGTTGCTTATGAAGTTCTATTTAAAATAGATATGGTATGGTTTGCAAAATATAAATTTTATGATGTTTGTGGTACATTACATTTCATGTATTGTAACAAAATTACAGCAAACCAATCACATGGAACACATATTCCTGAAAAACTTGAATTTTAAACCAATCATCTGAACTCAATTTTTAGGAACTGCACTTCAGTTCCTGGAAAAGGACTTCCAAAAAAACTCTACTTACACTGAACCAATCAGAGCCTTCTAGGAAAATGAGTTCCAGGAAAATTTTAGTTATACCAAACCAGTCACACCCTTAAAGGTCGATGTTTATCAATTGTACATATTTTTGTTTCTCAACTAAATTCTACACTATAATTTGACCAAATTGACCATTCTGGTACCGTGGTGCTTTTATGTACATGTATGAATCTTGATAATTGTTGAAATTTTTGTACCAAATTACCAAGTAAAATTATATATATATATATATATATATATATATATATATATATATATATATATATATATATATATCTGAATTGTATCCTTTTTTTTCAGAATCGTTAACCGAAACTTTTACCGTATCTTTGTTGTTTTTTATCTGAAGTTCCCGCATAATTCCCGAATACTAAAATTTTAAACTCGCCGAATAACGCCGAATGCTGAATTTGTGACTATGCAACACGCTATACATGTTGTTGTATCTACAACAGACTCCAACTTCTTATTATATATTGTGAACTAAGCCGAACGCAATTTCTTTTTATAGAATTTTTTCATGAACATGTAATCAGATCATGATTTTTTTATAAAATCATTGTCAAATATGGGTACAAGTTCTTTATACCTTATAATGTGGGGTACGCATACATTTTGTTGATTTTCTGTTATTTGTTTACTTTAAATGTTGCTTAAAAATACATTAATCTTAAAATATAATACTCATGTATGCGTAGGGGACATTGGATACTTTGCGTCTTCGACCTTATGTGGGGTAAGTGCCACTATCTTGATCCATTACGAGGAAAATTATGTGGGAATGTGGAAAAACTCATGGAGTTGTAAGTACTTCATAAAACAATTTCAATTACATAATACATGTATTGAAAGTTCCATATATAGTTACTAATGTATAGAATTCTTGATATGAATTTGAATAGGACTCATAAAGTTTATCAAAAGAGAGATGTGCAATATAGGAAGAATTTGAAATGGGAAATTATCAAGGTAATTTACCATTTTGATCTAGAAAAATACTACTTTCTGATTCACCAATAGAAGTGTTGTTCTAGTTTCTTCAGATTCTGCTACTTGATTTGATATGGTCTTATTTTTACAAATGCTCTAATTTTTACATATATCGATTAGATCTTGTTTGGGTCATTATCATCAAGTTGCTCAGGCATTATCCTTTAAAACAAGATATTACACTTTGGGTTTACAAGTAGACCCTATAGGTAGATCTCAATTGTAAGGACATTAAATAAGTTTGTAAAGAGCCTTCTTCTAAAATGTAAGCATGAGTTTAATGACTGTTTGCTTGACAGTGGTCTACTTGAATTGAATTTAAATGTTGTGAGGCTATAGTTTAACAAAGGTTCCTTTTGGAAGGGTGGCATTCTTCACTCTTACAAAATCCCCCTCTTGCAAGAGCAAGTTTTGCATCATCCAGTATGACATATAAACCACACCTTCTTCAGCAATAAACCATGCCTTTTTCACTCTTATAGCATTTTTTATTCTATTTACACATACCTTTTATTAAGTTTTTTGGCTATTTATACCTTTCCATCCTCTTATTTGCTAACAAGTTATCACAATTATTTGGATAATAAATTAATATTTATTTTGTACAGTGTCCAAAGAAGCCGAACAATACAGATTGTGGGTATTATGTGCTGAAGTATATGAAAGACATATTTGATGCGAGAAATAGAAATATTCCTGAATGTGTAAGCTACTTAACATTATATTCTTTTCGTTTGTTCAAATTTCTAAATAAATTGAAAAAATCACAATATGTTGATATATTTGTCATATGATTGCAGTATTATTCGAAGTATATTGGTTGTTTCTTCAACCAAGAAGAAATCGATGAGGTACGAAATGAGTGGGTGACATGTGTTCTTGAGCACACATAAGATTATGTGACATGTGGGGGAGACATTTGTTCTTTAGCATAGACCAATGTGTGAAACTTTTTTAGTTAGTTTTCAGTTCGATTCTAGAGTGGATACTCAGTACTTTGTATTTTTGAATCGTTGTATGGATGATTTAATATTAATTAAATTTAGTACGAGTTTCTTTCAAGGTTTGATGGAAATTTTGTTCAACTATGTGTTTGTTTGTGAAAGGAAAAAGTATAATTGCATATTTATTATAATTTATTAATAATATGGTTAATTTGATCAATACAATTGGTTCGATATATGACCTGTCAAACTCTAATCAAAGACAACAGTTAATGATATGTTGTAAAATGTATGATTCTACAACAAACAACACATGTTGTGTTATCCACACCTATTACAACAGGTTTATCAGGAAAAAAATACACCTATTACAACGAGTATGTCTAGTGAACTACAACATGCATAACCTGTTTTATAAATTGTGTATATTACAACAGACACACACCATGTTGTCTAAACAATCGTATTACAACGCTTAAATGTATGGAAAGACAACATACTCCAACTGTTGTATAAACATGTACATTACAACAGGTGCACTGCATGTTGTAATATACCTACCTATTACAATGGGTGTATTTAGTGAAAGACAACATGCTTCGACTGTTGTATAATACATATTACAATGGGCGAACCACATGTTGTAAAAAATACCCCTATTACAACGGGTGTGTTTAGTGAAAGACAACGTCGTTCAACTGTTGTATAATATATATTACAACATGTGCACCACATGTTGTGTAAAATACCCATATTATAACAGGTCATTCCTTAAAAGACAACATGTTTCAACTGTTGCATAAAATACATCTATTACAACATGCGATCACATGTTGTGTAAAGCACCCCCCCCATAAGACCACACGATCTAATACAATGGTTAACACCTGTTGTAAATTGAGAAAAGGAACTGTTGTAAAAAGCATTTTCTGTAGTAGTGTTTTCTCACCGGACAAAAATCTTGTAGTGATCCATCTCACTGCACTAGAGTGTTGGCTCACCAATCGCGTTGCCAAATGCTACAACAAAGTTTAGTGACAACTAAAGTTGTCATGGATTATTTTCTGCTAATAGTCATAGCTCTATTCAAACTTCTAAAGGCTGGAAATATTAAGAGCTTATGTACAAAACTCTTTTATTTGTCAATAATTCTAGCAGTGGAAGGAGTGAGACCCGATAGGGTATCCACTCAAATGATACAATACGAGAGCCATTTAATGATAAAGCAGTGGAAACAAAACTATTACAAAGTTACATCATTTTTGTTCTACAATTGTTCCTCACCATACAAGGTGGAACAAAAAATAAAATAAAAGGTATACACCTACAAACATGTAAGGCCGGTTGCATAGGGCAAACCAACTATCCCAAGCTATCCTCAATGACCAAGTCCATGTATACGATCCTTTATACATCCTTGTCTTCTAAAGTACCTATACCTGGGTGGAAGGGAACATCACTCATAAGATGGGAAACAAAGTAGAGGTCAGCAAAGGCTGAGCATGTACATATAATAAACACTTTGGGCATTATATTAGATCAAAAGTATAAAAGAGATGTTCCCACAATAAGAGGGCTATTTGCAATTAGGTAAGTTCAAGAGAAATGTAACAAGAGAAATGAGGCATATAAAAATTTAGATTACAAGCATGAGAATAAAAGTATCTTGTCATAACAATTTACCACCAATCTCAGTATAAAACAATAAATATTTGCATGCATAACAATGAGACTAAATATACCTAAAACAGGGCCATAACACCATAGGATCATGGCCTAAAAGAAATAAGGGTGGAAACACACACCCTGGGCGGAAATACACACCCTATATAAGTATGGTTGTACATAAGTACCACTATTCTAGAGATTCTAGTCAAACATGTAGCATGCATAAAATAGAGAGGCAAGACTGGCATTTACAATCAGTTTCTCATAAATGGTAATCAAAGCATGAGGGGTCCAAGAACCCATTATAAATAAGGTATCACCACAACTAAGGATATAATGAATTGAGAGTAGGAAAGTATAAATGTCCAAGTAAACGGATTTCCAAGTAGAATAACGGTTCAAGAGATGCCTCATTAAATAAATGTAGGTTCAGTCAAATAATGCCCAAAATAAAATAGAGGATGTACATACCTGATACTCACAGCTTATTCTTACTCAGTCTATATACTTGGTCAATGAAGTCAAGTTTCCATCCTAGGAACATATTAGGATGTTAGGCAATCAATAGCAACATGTGTAAATATTCTTGTTATATATTTTCATATTATTTTGACCCTAGTCCCAATCACTTAATGATGTGTTAGGGTTGTTAATATTGTTACGTGGATACATGATTAGATATATATTTTAGTTCTAATATGCATCCTTAGTCACATAGATCTAAGGATGTCTATGCCAAATATGTGTGGGTAATAATATGCATTTTTTAAATTTATATCTTGTAATGTTATTCTCTTTCTTTGGTTCATATTTCATTTTATTGTGCATATATAAATCCAGATTTATATTTACATATATGAATATAGGATTCTTGGTCCATAAAAGGAATGCTATCATAACTTTGATTTTATCGTTCAGTCAAGACCTATTCACATTCAAACTCATACCAACATCTATATACATTAGCTATATGAAAATACTTAGACCATAGATCAACTTAGGTTATACTATGTCTAGCATGTTTTGGTTATCACTTTATGGAGGGTAAAAATACAAATAATCAGCCTATACTATGGGTGTGCATTCAATGACACGTGTATATGTCAACATGTATGATAGGGTTAAATGGTGAGTGAATCTAGCTACTAATTAGGATAGTTATAACATATTGATGACGCAATATTAGGTTATAGTTTCTCCAGTTATTACTCACTATTCAGATAGAACCCCCAACCTACTTATCTTTAGTTATATTTGTAATTGGATTCACATGTATTATGAAGTCTAGTTGGATTATGAAATCTTAAATATGGGATCAAGGAGACTTACCAAAGCTAGTTGAACCGGTCTTCAACAATCAACCTCCACTTGGCATCGGGTTTGAGGAAAACCTTTGTATGAATAGTTGTACATCTTCCATGGTGGTTTGGTTATCCTTACAACCTTCACCAACCACAGTAGTTCTCAGTTGCCATGGCTCCTAGGCATAAGGACAGAGTGGTGTTGGTGCCAAGGGTTTAGGTAGAGAGGAAGGAAAAATGAAAAGGAGGTTGGCGGTGTTGTTGCTAGCAGTAGTAGTTGCTACTTTTGCATGTGAAGAAGCCATGCGGAGTTGCAAAAGGATGGAATTCACATCTTTTGTTGTTGTGGCGACTGACTTCAGGGGAAAAGAGGGACAATGGTTTATGTAGGAGGACCGCTCTATTGTGGGTGATGTATACGTCTATCGATGACTATCTTCGCAGATGGCAAGGACTCCATCAACGGCCTACAACACCAAGAAGATGGAGGAGGCACTAGTGCTCTCTTAGCTATAGCGAGGCTTGTTACCTGTAGACGCAAGGATGAAGGAGATTGAGGTTGTGATGATAATATGAAAGATTGTGATTTCATTGTAGTAGGTGGCCATTGGGCCTGACGATGACCATCAACAGTAGGCAGCAGCATATGGCCTCCGTCGATCATTGCAAAAGGCAGCAGCAAGGTCCTATTGTCATGGTCATTGGGCATAGGGCGAGGGGAAGAAGGAAAGGCTGGTGGATGTGGTGGCAAAGACAATGGAGGAGGTTGATTCAAGGTAGAAAGGGGCAGTGGCGATCTGGTTGCAAGGAGATGATGAAACTACTGTGGAGGAGTAAATAAGAAGGGGGTGGTTAGTTCTCATTCTACTATGAATGTGGTCATGACAACTGGAGGAAGAAGACATGGATGTGGCTGTTGGCAGTGAGGAGAGAGGTGCAGCAGATCTATCCATAGATGGTGGTTGTAAAGGAGATGGTGAAGGTGGTAGACTAGGCAGTGAGGGCAGGCATTCTGATTGATCGCACTGGAAGGCCTAGAACTAGGTTGCGACGAGCTTGCTAAGAGTTCTAGATCAACGATGGTGATTTGCAGGTTTGCATAAGCAAAATTAGGTCACACATCCATGTGGTGTTAGAGAAGCTTCCGTGTTGGGGCTGTGTGATCATGGTTGGGGGAAAGTGATTGTGGTGATGGGGAAGTAGAGGAGACTACAGGCGATGGTAAAGCCCAGGGTTGTAAACAACGATGTCAACGGCCGCAATCTGGTAGGATCATGTCGGCGACGGTCAAGGTTTCTGGTGGAATCACCGTCAGTGGCAGAAACAAGCGGCGGCAGTTCATTTACTGCCACAACATCTAAGCACAGGGATGGTGGCATCTGTAACGACCCCGCCTCCCGGTAACCCCCAATTAAGGGAGACCAGAAGGTCAGAGCCATTAACTCAATTAACAGGATCAAAGGTTCGACAAATAATCAATAATAATTATGAAATTCTACTAACCAACTGGAATTTGGTATAAAATTTAAAAAATTACTTACCTTTGAAAACTTTGGAAATCTATCTATCCAGAGCTTGAATTATTCTATCTAATCCTCCTTGCACTTTATATCTTATTTCCACAATGTGTCACTTTACTGTTTGTTCTTTCAATTGTTGTTCCTAAAACACCGACAAACAAAACATTGGTTAGTATATCTAAATATACTGCTATGTGGGGACAACCAAAATTTTTCACATATGTCTAACAATTTAATAATCACAATCAAATTATCTAACAAGCCACTTTACATTTTCAATATGTCATTCTCCACCGCTTTTTCCCTAACCCTGGCATACCCCTCTAGGGTTTCTCTTTTGCCATTGACAAAAGGCCACCTTCTCAATCCCGAGCTTGGTGCCTGGGAGTCACCTCTCATGGTGCTCCATATTCATGCATCATAGACCACCTGCTCGTTCCTGAGCTTGTTGTCTGGGGTCACCTCTCATGGTGCCCATTGGTCTACCCTCATGGGCCAGACCCTTATGGAATCTTCCATCAGGGTGGCTTGTAGGTGCGAGAATTCACATGTATATATAACTGTGATAGCCATAGTGACTTTATAATTGCAGTATGACCATCCAAACTGTTTATATTGCATTCAATGCAAGGAAACATTCAGAAAACCCTCAGGAAACTAATGCGATTAATCATAATTAACCACATACCTAATTTGCAGATTCAACAAGATATTAATAATTCTGAGCAAGCAAGTAAT
Source organism: Alisma plantago-aquatica (assembly GCA_963693085.1). Lineage (NCBI taxonomy): Eukaryota > Viridiplantae > Streptophyta > Magnoliopsida > Alismatales > Alismataceae > Alisma > Alisma plantago-aquatica. The sequence continues at coordinate 1,405,379,508 of OY856411.1, read as the reverse complement.
CCAAGAAGTAGTTCAACAATCACAGAATTCCTAAAAAGCATACGTAACCTATTTACTACACTTTACCAAGAATATATTTATTTAATTGAGTTGGATTCACTTTCTAGGGCTTCTAATCCGCATTGGGGTTTTATTAGGGTCCTTTTTGATCTTTTTACAACTTTCCTCATTTATACCCTAGAACAACAGTTCTAATCACAAAACCCTAATTACTCACATATTCACATTAAAGCCTTTTTAACATCTACTAAACTGAGGTTAACCTAACATCAATTTTATACAAAGGACTTCAAATTATATCTCATGAGAAACCATTAACCTTAAGTTAGGGTTTCTAAGCTATTATGCATCTTCATGCGTTCAAAACCCTAAAATAGGCATGATATCATCTTATTATTCTCCATAGGTTATCATATCCCAAAATAACATAATTAAGACATTAAACCCAATTTCTAAACATAATTAGGGTTTCTAAGTGTTTAATCATTCTTATTTAGAATAAAACCCTAAAACATGCAAGAAACAACTAGATCCGGTTCAAGCTCATCATTATCTATTTGACATGTTGTATTTACTCACTTTCATCAACTAAACAATATGAACGTAACCAATATGTTCAATTAGGGTTTCTTAATCTAATACATAAGCACTTTTCATTAGATTAAGACACTTTTGCAAAAATGAATAGATTCAGGTTCTCAAACCAATTTTAATGTGTTCCTTGTATTTTTCTAAGAAACTTTCATATTTTAACTTTGTTCATCCGAGCTTCCTAGCATAAGTTATGATTTTTGCAAACTAATTCACTTTTCTAGATTATCAATTATTTTTAGAAAAAATGTTGACCATCTGATTCGAGGTCTAGAGGACCATGTGAAATCCAATGGCCCAGAGAAACCCGCCTAACTCGCGATTGAAGGGGGCAAAAGACAGTGTTTCCCTTATGTATACTTGAAGCGGCGTTGCGGTATCTTGGTAAAACGCCAAGTATCCATCTTCAACCTCTGTCCTTCGCTTCTTGCGAGCAGACGGTCAGGAAGTTGTGTCTTCCTCCCACGAATTCGACCCATGATCCAATTCTTCTTCTCGTCGCTCCTTCATCGCCAACCAAGCACTGTTCTCCTCCGGCATTAACTACTCCTCGACAGGGCCCTTTATTAGGTTGATTCCTTGAATTGATGGCACCATGTCGATCGTCTTCGCGCCGCAATTATGAGAGAGTAATCGGTAGTTTTGCTCACATGGTGGTGCACACTACCCTATATATAGGGTGTCCATCGAGTCCCTGGTGAATTGGGGACTTCCCAGTTTCACGACGAAACCCCACCAAACTTGGGGTGGTTGGGTTCGGAGCAAGTTCCTGAAGGGGATGGACTCCTTCACCTAATCACAGATGGCTTCTATCTTACAAAATCTCGAATCCAAAAAAATGCAGCCTGGAGTCTGCTACTCCATGTCCTCGCGAGACTGGGATTCATCCCAAGACGTGGATCACAAATCCTACGATTGTGAATGGGCGCCCGAAATAAAAAATCGGGATTTTATTCCCAGAAAAATCGTGACACATATTTACTATGCAATTAATGTCCATACTTTAGGATAATTTCTAAATTGCATAACTTGGAATCCGTGCATCACTTTGCAAACAAATTTTAAGGGAAACTTCCTCTTGTCTTTATTTATGTGCATGCCAAAAATGAGTCCCAAATTCCAAAGGAAATAGGCTTTTTCTTCAAAAGCAAGTTATTCTTTAATAAGACTTATTTAATTGATATTTCCTCTTTCTTTTTCCATTAAATTATTATTTTGAATTCCTTGAACCTCAAGGAACCCTAATGGCTCAGAATCCCATCTTGGGAATATTCCTTATCCTCTCACTTATCTTTTATCTATTTTCTCTTTCTTCTTATTCATTTCTTATCAAAATATCTCTTTTCGGGGATTTCTCTTTATCTCTTTTATTATTTTCCCTATTGGAATTTCTTTTAACACTAGAAACCTTATGGATACCAACATCCATCAAGTATAACTCAATTATACCTCTTTCCATTCATTTTCCACAATTTGCTATTATTTTCAATTTCTTTCTTAATAAAGAAATATCTAATTGATCTTTTCTTTTCTTATTGCTTTATCTTTGCAATTTTGGACTCCTTGGGACCCAAGGAACCCAAGAGGCATGAAATCCAACTTTGTATTATACTCTTTTGCCTTCTAGAGGTTTCCACATCTTTCTTTTCTCACAAATTCAATTATTCATTTATTAATTGAATTTCCTTGTTATTGGGCCCAATAGCCAATAAAGTGCACAACACAATCATCAAGGCTATTGTAAACGAAATCCATTTATTCAAAACAAATTATATCATTATTTGTTCAAATATATTTAATATGAGAAATTATATTTCTTGCCAAATGAACCCAAAATTGGGGTTGTAACATCCTTCCCCTCTTATAAGAATTTTGTCCTCAAAATTCCATCAAGCAAACAAACAATTCAGGATAAGCCTTTCATATGTCCATCAGGGCTCCCATGTGGCTTCACCCTTTCCATGGTGCTTACAAAGAACCTTCATCATCTCATATTCTTCCATCTGAGTTCTTTTTTTACCTTGGTATATCACACCCTCATAGGTGACTCAGGACATTTCAGCTTCTCAAAAGCTGAATAGGTTCAAGGCTCAGCACATGGCTTGGGTACCTCACATAGTGCTCTATATTGGACTCATCGAACACATTACTCATTATGTTATCCTGAGGGGAAAGGCTAAACGCAACCATCTCCACCAATCCATCTCAAATGGACCCATATATCTGGGACTCAGCTTTCTCAGCTGTAGCTTAGAGGGGTCGGATTTTCACATTATATATTCTCCCACAGTGAACTGCATGTCAGTCTGCTTTGCATCAGCTCATGACTCATGTCACCCTTGTGCTCTCTCTCAGCCATTGCACGAACAAAGAGACTTCATCTGCACACACTATGGTTCTTTTCTGACCTTCGTGAGGCCTCACCAACATCATCATAATGAAGTGGTGACCGACACAACCTCCCTATATAACTTCTTGCATCCCGATAAAGGCTATGGTGGTTAACATCACATCTTAAGAATTGTCTCTTTGTATCACCCTGATCAAGAACACTTGCTCTCATCAGACCCTCTAGTCTGGATCATACTAATCATTAGTTAAGGGTGATAAGCGGTACTAACATTGAGTTCTTCATGTACCTACTTCCACCTTATGGAAGTGAACCTTTAGGTCATACTCAAGAACTTTTGAACTTGCATAATGGTGTAGTTGAACCATCTCTCTCTCTTATGTAGTTTAACGGAATATGTCCCTTGACAGCATTCTTTCTTTCTCGTGTTATCTAGGTAAGGAGATCTACCATAACCCATATTGCATCTCGACCCTCCTAGGTCTAAGGGAGACTTACCACAACATCCATAGCAGTGAACTCCCATTCCTCTCTCGGGGACTCTTATCCTCTATGTCAAAGCACTGGATTACTGGTGTTCATCCTTAACCTCCTGGCTTGCATGGCCACTTGTTACATGCAACTTCGTCATCGGCATCCAAAGTGCTACTATCTGAGAGTATCATGGTGTTTGGAGATCTCAGAAACCATGATCTCCGGTATGTCATGATTCCTCAAGATCGATACCTCAGAAACCCTAAACCACTCCCATCAGGGTTTCATCACTTTTCTATCCAAAGAAGTGTATCTGAGGTTCTATCACCATCCTTTCACTACATCAAGGACTAAACTGGCTAACTAAACAACCATTAACTTGTTCAACATATCTTGTTACCTCTGTGTGTTAGCCAAAATACATCTTCTTTCCAAACTTAGTGTTAGTCGAAAAACCTCAACTTCTTCTAGCTTCCAACTAAACTTGGCAGCTATATCTCAACCAGAGCATCCACTACCACTTCTTATTCTTAGGTGTTAGGTAATGTTGAAGACATACACTTTCATGTATTTCACTTATCATCTTACCTCAAACTCTATGTCTATCTTCATTGAGAAAACTCTGAGGTCATCCTCTTGGTTTTTGAATTCAACCTTGTATCACTTGCAAATTCCACATAGCTCATGATAAAACATCCTCACAAAATAATTACCTTTAATGCTCTTATCGTTTGTACTTATCCATGTATCATAAACTCTACAAGGGCACATTATCATCTATGTCCTCATTCCTCATGGCAACGTTCCAACTCACATCATCTTTACCCTTGGTGTATGGCATGCGTACTGTCCTATCTCTCACTCCCATAACAAGAGGAAATAAGCATTTCGCGGCCTTCCAAACACAAAGTTCTTCATATTCCAAGAGTAGAGATGGAACATACCACATCGCCAGTACACTTTCAAATCGAAGTTGAAACGTCCAACTTATGTCTCTATATCACAAACATCTCGATATCAAAGTTATTTCCATGGAAAACTGGTCTGGAACCTACTTGGGTCCACACACAATCCTTTGTCATCTCCTCTAGGTCTATAGGGTGCCAACACTTTTGGGGTCATCCCTCTTCCCTCATGCATCTACAGAGTGCCCTACTCATATGCCCTTTGGGTCCCATGAGTTCATGAAGGTGATCAATCTCCTAACCCATGGCCCTCAGACAATGATAGTTGTTACCTCCCGACCCTATGGTCATGTGCAACTAGGGAATTGGGCAACTCCTCCTTCCATCGGTCTTATCCCTACCTAACCCTAAGACAGACTTAGGATTTCATTATAGTACATGTTCAACTTAGAACCTTACCCAATCCTTCATCATCTCTCTCTACCTTCATGACTGACTTTCATCCCTTGATAGGGGTCATGGCAACCTGCCTACCTTGGTCAGGCCCCATTCTGGTTACCTCCATGGTAACACATCCACATGCACTTAGAGATGGTTATGTATGGGTCTACAGGTTCATTCTCATACCACATACTTTTCACTTAGCTTCTCAAGATCCTATGAAACCTCTTTAGGTTACCTCAAAACCAACAAAATTGGTATACACCCTACAAAAGGGTCCCTCTCCCAAGATGGGAGGAAACTACAACTCTTGAAAACAAAGTCACAACCGTCCTTATGTTTAGGTTCTGCATCCACATGAGTATGCTTAACCCCAAAAAGCTACTAAGGCACAAGAAGACACTCACCAAACCATGCTAGGTCACACTTGTTCTCATCCTCAACATTAGACCAACTTAATTGTGAGGGGTTCATCAAACATACCCTTAACTTAAGGGGTTTCCTTCACCTCTATACAGGAGGAGTACTGTTACAACCCCAATTTTTTGGGTTCATTTGGTGAGAAAATGTGATTTCTTATAATAAAGATGTAGGAACAAATAATGATATAATTTGTTTGAATAAATGGATTTTGTTTACAATAGCCTTGATGATTGTGTTGTGGGCTTTATTGGCTATTGGGCCCAAATAACAAGAAAATTCAATTAGTTAATGAATAATTGAATAAAAAGAGAAAAGAAGAAAAATCCAAATAATGAAGAAAGGTACAAGATAATGGAAAATATTTGGAAATATCTAGAAACTGGCAATGATGGCCACTTTTGTTTAGATTTCGTTTACATGTGTTTACTAATGGAGAGAGAAGTCAAAATAAAGGGAAATAGAAAAGAAAAGAATAGAGAAATAAACGAATATGTTGCCACCCTTACACGGTTTGGTATACATAAAAGATGATTAATTAATTAGATATATCGAGTGATGTGTTGGTTACATGTGCCTATAACAAAGGAGTAAGAGGGGAATATCTCTTTCCTTAATTGGTATTAGGATAAATGATTGTCTTTTACTGCCTAAGGAAAGATGGGAACGTGGAGATATATGTTGGAAACATAACGATGCTTTTCTTTGTTGGATCATGATACTCTGCGATAAAAGAAGAAAACCTAGTTGGTTGGGAGAAATCCGCATATTTATATATAGGATGACCTCCCTGGTACGAGACTCACATATCTCGTCTCCCTCCATCTTCTTCCTCTGTCGTTTCTGCCATAACCCTATGGTTACCCAAGAATCCTTGTTTCTAGCACGAAGAACACACCATGGTTGCTTTTCCTGTCAGGCACTTGCCTGCAGATGGTTTTATGGTGACCTCTCTCCGTCTGAGTGTGATGCTCGGCAGTAACGTGTAGTCGCCGGGGGTGGACTGGGATGAGCCGGATCGACGCAGCATGCCTCCCGAGAGTGCATGACTCTCTTCTCTTACCCTAATGACTCGTGTGAGTTTGTTCGTTCCTCGGAGCGCTGATGGATGGACTACAGAAGCTTCCTCCCCGCCTGCAGCACTTCCGTGGAAGCTGGGCACTCTACGGCACCAACCGACGGCTAAGGTAGGTCAAGGAGCGACCTTGGGCAGGGCCTCTGGGCAGCTGGAGGGACGTCGACATGGTGTCTGGTGGCTGGACGTGCGAGCAGCAAAGCTTGCCGAGGTGTGCACATGGTGGATGGCTGTCTGGCGGCGCTGCGATGCCGCAGCAAGAAACGCAGGCTTGCATTCGCGAGGTAGGAGATGAACCAGGGTGCATTGGACCTCTTTACCCTCTGCGTACTAAAGAGCCAGCCACTCAAGTGAGGGGTAAAACCATCTTTCAATTATAATTCTCAACGGACTGCTTTGCATGGAATCGATGACATGGCAACACGCCATTGGCTCAAACAGGTAATTCATACAAATTCATATCTCAATATTCGTAACTCCGATTAGGACAAGTAATATATGAATTTTGATCAGGAGAACGAGAGGAATCCAATAAAAATGATATTAAATCTTGATTCCGTTTCTAATTGCAAAAGTACTATAAGTTGATGAAAAGTGCATTAAAGTTGAGTTAAAAACCCTATTTGTGATTAAAGGTTGAATCTAGAATGCTTAATGGGTTAATTGAAGTGTTAATACCCTGTTGAATGATAATGTTAGATTCAAACCTGATCTAGATGTAGAATTGTATGATTTAGGGCTTTACCTCATATGAGAATGATTAAATAATTTAGAAACCCTAATTTAGGGTAAAAGAGGATAAAATCATATTTAATTTGAAAATGTGAAAATATGATTAATTAATGATGGTTTTAAGTTATTTGTATGTAAAAGACCTTAATTCTGGATAAATACCCTAAAAGTAGGAATTAGGATAAAAGGTGGAATTAATAGCAAATTGAGTTCATATGTGATTTAGACCGTAGTGAACTATGAATTGATGATAAATGCATATAATGATCTTGTCATGGATTAAAGAGATAAAAATAGTAGCTTTAATGAAAAAGAAGCTTAATTGATGATTAACGTGCCTGTAATATGAAAATAGGGTTATATGTTGTTAAGATAACCTTAATGTTGAAGAAAAGACGAGGTAATTAGGGTTTATGAGTAATGGCATAAAATTAGGGTTTAATATGGTAAAAGATGAAGGGAAACCCTAATTGCAAAATGAAACCCTAAAATGGATACAGAAACCCTAGAGAGTGAATCCAAGTTAATAAAGTAGGTTCTTGATAAAGTGTGTAATAAATAGAGTACATATTCGTTATAGGAATTATGAATTACTTGGATTGCATGCTTGGTTGGATTTTCTTAATGCTTCTAAAATCATCAAATCAGGTATGTGGTTACGCTTATGAATATCTCGAGATAGATTTCTGAGGTTTTCTGAGATTTTCACCGATGACTTGAATATACTGTTGGATGAATTTAGTTCATGCAAACTATAATGTGAATATGACTATCACATAATATGTGTGCCTACTAGCTCAGATCCTAGTCCCCTCTGTGTCTTAATGGCTGACCTAGTACATGGCTACCTAGAGGGTAGGTCCATCAGGTCGTGGAATGACTTAGTAAATGGCTACCTAGAGGGTAGGTCCATCAAGTCACAGTGAGTTAGATAGTGGGCTACCTTTGGGTTGTGCCATGTGACTCTACCTTTACAGAGGTATTATATAAGTCCTTACAGGGACAACACAGAGTTGTGGATAGGTATGGATTGAGTAGTTTGGCTTAAAACGTAATCTTGGTTGTTAACTGATTAATTGAATGATTACGTTGTTAACATATTTGCATGATTACTGTTTCCCCCACATACCAGCTTCTTGCTTACCGACGTTTTGGTTGTTGACGTTTTAGGTACAATGAAAAGAACAAACAGTAAAGTGGCATATGTGGTACTAAATGAGAATTAAAGTGCAAAGGAGGATTAGACAGATTAGTGTCTGTGTGGATAGATGTTTTGAAATCCCAGTTTTAAGAGGTACGCAAAAGTTTTTATTTTACTCCATATTTCAGTATAGTTGGTAGAATTTAATAATTGTTATTGATTATTTGTCGAACTTTTGATCCGGGTTATTGGTTAACGACTCTGACCTTTCGATCTCCCTTAATTGGGGGTTACCAGGAGGCGGGGTGGTAAAAACTGATATCAGAGCATAGGTTCCTCAATTAATCTTTAATAATTATTAAATTTTACAAACTCCATAGAACCCAAGGGAGTTATTAGAGGATTATCTGAAAGACGGAGGTGTCTAGAAAAGGATCAAGACTGGGGGCTGGCAATATTTTCCTCCGCACCGCTAGTTGGAATATGAGGACTCCCGGATCCGTGTGACTTCCTGGCCAAAGTCTTAGGGTATGATTCGAAATAAGATACCTTTAGGACTCTCTCATCTTGTTCATCCCTTCTCAACTCCAATTATGTTAAGGACCTTAAGGATTAGGGTTTTCTCTCTTCTCCTCACCCTCTTGAGGTATGGGTAAGGATTAAGGAATCCTCCACCAAATTAATAAAAAGCATGTAAATAAGATGTCATGGACATAAGTTTAATAGAGTAAGTGTAAAGGAATAGATACATGCTTAGGTCGTATGACACGAGTTGTCACTATCCTCAGGAGAGACCTAAGGATAGACCTCCTTGGTAGGAGGATGAGTAGAGAGAGTAGTCTTGGAGGTAGAGACCTCCATTAGAAGTAGAGACCTAGCACATCCTTTGAGGATGATGTTAACCCTAACCCTAAGGGAACGTTAGAGAGAGAGATAACACACAGAGTTAGATGTCATGATAAACAAGCCTTGGATGCGATATGAACCATGAGAAGTTGATGTCCGAGTACCTTTGGAAATCCAACCCTGGGAAGGGTCGTGCATGTTTGAGAGAAGGATAGCTCCTTCATGGATGAGGTTAGAGAAGAATCTATAGAAACATTTTAGGCTGTTGCAAGTAGGGTATAGCTTGCACCCAAAACGCATCAGTAGTGTTGACAGTTGGATGAAACCCGAGACAAGGGATCATAATGGATGGCTTATGAGTTAAGCATAAGGGGGTTATGGATAATCTTGAACCAAACATGAGTTGAACATAGGCTTCACCCACATAGGGGTATGCTTGTGGACTTGAGCCTTTATAAGAAGGGACCTCTGGTAGTATGGCTGGAGGTGAAGTTAGCTCTAGAGAGAGAAAGCAGGACCCCAACAAGGAGGTTGGAAGCCTAAAACCCCGAAACTTGAGGAATAGTGGAGGGTTGAGGATGATGTGACCTAAGTGGATGATAGTGGTTTCCTTATGCTTGACCTCTAGAGGCTGATGATATCTTGGTTTCCTTTAGATGAACCAATCCTAAAGAGAGGATGATGTTTCTGGTATAGAAGTTTACCTGTTGTGTTGAAACAAAGAGTGCCTTAGACCCGGAAAAGGGTTTAGTAATAGTTTGTGAGGCCTTGTACCTTGTTGTTTGTCCTTGAGGAGGACTCGACTCGGAGATGTACTCAAATAGAAGAATGACAAGGAAGTTCATGTCATGCCTTTTATATGCTTGGTTCGTGGTTAAGAGATAGAGCATGCAGTTGGACACCTACAAGTGAACCTAGGGTTCCTAGGCCTAAGAGGGGAAGTGGTATACCTAATACTCATGATGAGAATTAAGTTTCTATAATTTCGAGCATGGTACTCCTCATGTATAGAGGAAAAGGGAAACCCCTTAAGTTTAAGGTATGATTGATAAACCCCTCACGACATAGTTGGTCTAATGTTGAGGATGAGAATAAGTGTGACCTAGCATGGTTTGGTAAGTGTCTTCTTGTGCCTTAGTTGCTTACTAGAATTAAGCATGGTCATGTGAACGTAAACCCTAAGGACGCTTGTTACCTTTGTTACCAAGGTGTAGTTTCCTCCCATCCTAGGAGAGGGACCCTTTGGTAGGGAGTTTACCCGTTTGGTTGGTTTCGAGGTAACCTGAGGAGGTTTCATAGGATCTTGAGAAGCTAAGTGAAGAGTACATGGCATGAGAATGAATCTATAGACCCATAGATAATAATCTCTATGGATGTGTTACCATGAAGGTAACCCGTATGGGGCTTGACGAAGGTAGGCAGGTTGCCATGATCCCTATGAAAGGATGAAAGTCAACCCATGAATACAGAAAGAGAGATGATGAATGCTCAGGTAAGGTTCTATGTTGGACATGTGCTATGATATAATCATAAGTCTATCCTAGGGTCAGGTAGGGGTAAGACCGATGGAAGTAGGAGTTTCCTAATTCCTTAGTTGCACAAGACCATAGGGTCGGGAGGTAACAGCTATCATTGTCTGAGGGCCATGGGTTAGGAGATTGATCACCTTCATGAACCCATGGGACCCAAAGGGCAGATGAGTAGGGCACACTCTGATGCATGAGGGAAGAGGGATGACCCCAAAAGTGTCGGCACCCTATAGACCTAGATGTGATGACTAAGGATTGTGTTTGGACCAGGTAGGTTCGAGACCAGTTTCCCATGGAAGTAACTTTGATATCATGATGTTTGTGATGTAGAGACATGTGTTGCACGTTTCAACCTAGATTTGAAGGTGTACTGGCAAGGTGGGATGTACCATCTCTACTCTTGGAAAAGGAAGAACTCTGTATTTGGACTGCAGCCAAATGCTTATTTCCTCTTGTTATGGGAGTGAGAGATAGGACGGTACACATGCCATACACCAAGGATAAAAGATGATGTGGTTTGTAATGTTTCCACAGGATATGGGGACAGAGAAGATAACATACCCTGGTAAAGTGAATGATACATGGATGGTTTACAAACACTCAGAGAAGTAGTGTAATTAGGTTATGAGGATGTTTTATCTGGAGCTATGTGGAAATTTGCAAGTTAACCAAGGTTGAGTTTGATCACCATGAGGATGAGCTCAGAGTTTTAATGAAGACAAACTTAGAGTTTGAGATGAGAGGATAAGTATAATGTATAGAGGTGTAGGTCTTCGACATTACCTAATACTTAAGAATGTGAAGTGGCAATGGATGCTCTGGTTGAGATATAACTGCCTAGTTTGGCTAGAAGAGGTTGTTAGGTTAACCCTAAGTTTGGAAAGGAGGTGTGTTTAGATAACACTCAGATGTAACGAGATATGTTGAACAAGATTAGTGGTTGGTTGGATAGCCAGCCTAGTCCTTAATGCAATGAAAGGATGGTTGTAGAACCTCAAATACACTTCTGTGGAAAGAAAGGTGATGAAACCCCGACTAGAGTGGTTTAGGGTTTCTAAGGAATCGATCTTGAGGAATCATGATATTAAGATCACCATACACCACGGTACTGAGATATTGAGTGGTAGAAGTACTATGGATGTTGGAGATGAGGCTGCATGTGATATGTTGTCATGCATGGAAAAAGGTGAAGGATGAACATCGGTAACCCAGTGCATTGATATAGAGGATAAAGAGTTCCCGAGAGGGAATGAGAGTTCATCACTATGGATGATGTGATAAGTTTCCTCTAGATCAAGGAAGGTCAAGATGCAATGTGGGTTATGGTAGATCGCTTTACCTAGATGACATGAGAAAGAAAGAATAATGTCAAAGGACAGATCGGGTTGAATACATATGAGAGATGGTTCAACTACACCATGAGGTTTAGTATAAAAGTTCTTGAGTTTGACCTAAAGGTTCACTTCCATAAGGTGGAAGTAGGTACATGAAGAACTCGATGATAGTACATTTTATCACCCCTAACTAATGGTTAGTATGATCCAGACTAAAGGGTCTCATGAGAGAATATGTACTCATTCGGGGTGATAGCTAAAGACCGTTCTTGTCCTATGCAAGATGTGAAGTTAACCACCATAGCCAATATCGGGATTCAAAGAAGCTCTATAAGAGAGGTTGTGTCGGTCACCACTTTAGTAAGGTGATGTTGGTGAAGGACCACATGATGGTTAGAAAAGGACTACAATGTGTGTAGATGAAGTCGCTTTGATTGTGCAATGGCTGAAAGGAGCCTAGAGACGATAAGAGTCATGAGCAGATGCAAAGTAGACTGACATGCAGTTCACTGTGGGAGAATATGTGACATGAAAATCTGACCCCTCTAAGTTATAGCTAAGAGAGCTGAGTTCCCGATATATGGGTCCTTTTGAGATGAAATGGTAGAGAAGGTTATGATTGACCTTACCCCTCAGGATAACGTAATGAGTGATAGGTTCCATGTTTCCAATATAGAGCACTATGTGAGGTACCTGGACCATGTGCAGAGCAACGAACCTAGTGAGCCCCAAGGGAGGCTGAAATGACCTGAGTCATCTGAGCAGTTTATAGATGCCAGAGTGAAAGAACTCAGAGAAAAGAATATGTGATGATAAAGGTTCTTTGGAAGTGTCATGGGTAAGGTAAAGCCACATAGGGCCAATGATGGACATGGAAAAGTCTTATCCTGAATTGTTTGATGGAATTTTGAGGACAAAATTCTTATAAGAGGGGAAGGATGTTACAACCCCAATTTTTTGGGTTCATTTGGTGAGAAAATGTGATTTCTTATAATAAAGATGTTGGAACAAATAATGATATAATTTGTTTGAATAAATGGATTTTGTTTACAATAACCTTGATGATTGTGTTGTGGGCTTTATTGGCTATTGGGCCCAAATAACAAGAAAATTCAATTAATTAATGAATAATTGAATAAAAAGAGAAAAGAAGAAAAATCCAAATAATGAAGAAAGGTACAAGATAATGGAAAATATTTGGAAATATCTAGAAACTGACAATGATGGCCACTTTTGTTTAGATTTTGTTTACATGTGTTTACTAATGGAGAGAGAAGTCAAAATAAAGGGAAATAGAAAAGAAAAGAATAGAGAAATAAACGAATATGCTGCCACCCTTACACGGTTTGGTATACATAAAAGATGATTAATTAATTAGATATACCGAGTGATGTGTTGGTTACATGTGCCTATAACAAAGGAGTAAGAGGGGAATATCTCTTTCCTTAATTGGTATTAGGATAAATGATCGTCTTTTACTGCCTAAGGAAAGATGGGAACGTGGAGATATATGTTGGAAACATAACGATGCTTTTCCTTATTGGATCATGATACTCTGCTATAAAAGAGGAAAACCTAGTTGGCTGGGAGAAATCCGCATATGTATATATAGGATGACCGCCCTAGTATGAGACTCACATCTCTCGTCTCCCTTCATCTTCTTCCTCTGCCGTTTCCGCCATAACCCTATGGTTACCCAAGAACCCTTGTTTATAGCACGAAGAACACACCAGGGTTGCTTTTCCTGTCGGGCACTTGCCTGCAGATGGTTTTATTGCGACCTCTCTCCGTCTGAGTGTGATGCTCGGCAGCAACGTGTAGTCGACGGGGGCGGACTGGGATGAGCTGGATCGACGCAGCATGCCTCCCGAGAGTGCATGACTCTCTTCTCTTACCCTAACGACTCGTGCGAGTTTGTTCGTGCCTCGGAGCGCTGATGGATGGACCACAGAAGCATCCTCCCCGCCTGCAGCACTTCCGTGGAAGCTGAGCGCTCTACGGCACCAACTGGTGGCTAAGGTAGCTTGAGGAGCGACCTTGGGCAGGGCCTCTGGGCGGCTGGAGGGACGTCGCCATGGCATCTGGTGGCTGGACGTGCGAGCAGCAAAGCTTGCCGAGGTGTGCACATGGTGGATGGCTGTCTGGCGGCGATGCGATGCCGCAGCAAGAAACGCAGGCTCGCGTTCGCGAGGTAGGAGATGAACCAGGGTGCATTGGACCTCTTTACCCTCCGCGTGCTAAAGAGCCAGCCACTCAAGTGAGGGGTAAAACTATCTTTCAATTATAATTCTCAACGGACTGCTTTGCATGGAATCAATGACGTGGCAACACGCCATTGGCTCAAACAGGTAATTCATACAAAATTCATATCTCAATATTCGTAACTCCGATTAGGACAAGTAATATATGAATTTTGATCAGGAGAACAAGAGGAATAAAAAAAATGATATGAAATCTTGATTCCGTTATTAATTGCAAAAGTACTATAAGTTGATGAAAAGTGCATTAAAGTTGAGTTAAAAACCCTATTTGTGATTAAAGGTCGAATCTAGAATGCTTAATGGGTTAATTGAAGTGTTAATAACCTATTGAATGATAATGTTAGATTCAATCCTGATCTAGATGTAGAATTGTATGATTTAGGACTTTACCTCATATGAGAATGATTAAGTAATTTAGAAACCCTAATTTAGGGTAAAAGAGGATAAAATCATATTTAATTTGAAAATGTGAAAATATGATTAATTAATGATGGTTTTAAGTTATTTGTATGTAAAAGACCTTAATTCTGGATAAATACCCTAAAAGTAGTAATTAGGATAAAAGGTGGAATTAATAGCAAATCGAGTTCATATGTGATTTAGACCGTAGTGAAATATGAATTGACGATAAATGTGTATAATGATCTTGTCATGGATTAAAGAGATAAAAATAGTAGCTTTAATGAAAAAGAAGCTTAATTGATGATTAACGTGCCTCTAATATGAAAATACGGTTATATGTTGGTAAGATAACCTTAATGTTGAAGAAAAGATGAGGTAATTAGGGTTTATGAGTAATGGCATAAAATTAGGGTTTAATATGGTAAAAGATGAAGGGAAACCCTAATTGCAAAACGAAACCCTAAAATGGATACAGAAACCCTAGAAAGTGAATCCAAGTTAATAAAGTAGGTTCTTGATAAAGTGTGTAATAAATAGAGTACATATTCTTTTCAGGAATTATGAATTACTTGGATTGCATGCTTGGTTGGATTTTCTTAATGCTTCTAAAATCATCAAATCAGGTATGTGGTTACGCTTATGAATATCTCGAGATAGATTTCTGAGGTTTTTCGAGATTTTCACCGATGACTTGAATATACTGTTGGATGAATTTAGTTCATGCAAACTATAATGTGAATATGACTATCACATAATATGTGTGCCTACTAGCTCAGATCCTGGTCCCCTCTGTGTCGTAATGGCTGGCCTAGTACATGGCTACCTAGAGGGTAGGTCCATCAGGTCATGGAATGACTTAGTAAATGGCTACCTAGAGGGTAGGTCCATCAAGTCATAGTGAGTTAGATATTGGGCTACCTTTGGGTGGTGTCATGCGACTCTACCTTTACAGAGGTATTATATAAGTCCTTATAGGGACAGCACAGAGTTGTGGATAGGTATGGATTGAGTAGTTTGGCTTAAAACGTAATCTTGGTTGTTAACTGATTAATTGAATGATTACATTGTTAACATATTTGCATGATTATTGTTTCCCCCCACATACCAGCTTCTTGCTGACCGACGTTTTGGTTGTCGGCGTTTTAGGTACAATGAAAAGAACAAACAGTAAAGTGGCATATGTGGTACTAAATGAGAATTAAAGTGCAAAGGAGGATTAGATAGATTAGTATATGTGTGGATAGAAGTTTTGAAATCCCAGTTTTAAGAGGTACGCAAAAGTTTTTATTTTACTCCATATTTCAGTATAGTTGGTAGAATTTAATAATTGTTATTGATTATTTGTCAAACCTTTGATCTGAATTATTGGTTAACCGCTCTGGCCTTTCGATCTCCCTTAATTGGGGGTTACCGGGAGGCGGGGTCGTAACAAGTACCATGCTCGAAACTATAGAGACTCAAATCTCATCATGAGCATTGGGTACACTGCTTCCCCTCTTAGGCCTAGGAACCCTAGGTTCACCTGTGGGTGTCCAACTGCATGCTTAATCTCTTAACCACAAATCAAGCATGTATAAGGCATGACATGCACTCCCTATCATCCTTCTACTCAAGAAACACATTAGGGTTGAGTCCTCCTCAAAGACAACCAACACGGTACAAGGCCTCACAACCCGTTACCAAACCTCTCCAGGTCTAAGGAACTCTTCTTCGTATCTCAGAAGATAAACATGTATACCACAGGCACATAGGTACCAGAAGCATCATCCTCTAGGGTTTGGTTCCTCTAAAGGCCATCAAGATATCATCATCCTCCAGGGATCAAGCATGAGGCAACCACTGTCATCCACTCAGGCCGCATCATCCTCAACTCTCTGATGTTCCTCCTATCTCAGAATCTGAGCTTCCAACCTTCTTGCTTGGGTCCTACTTTCTCTCTCTAAAGCTAACTCCACATCCAACTTTACTCCTAGAGGTCCTCCCTCCATGAAGGCTCGAGCTCACAAGCATACCCCTATATGGGTGAAGCCTATGCTCAACTCATGTTTGGCTCAAGATTATCCCTAGCCCTTTATGCTCGTCCCATAAGCCGTCCATCATGCATATTTGCCAGGGTTTCAACCTATTGCCATCCACTGATGTACTTTGGGTGCAAGATATACCCTACCTGTATAAACCCATATGGTTCTATAGGTTCTTCTCTAACTTCATCCATGAAGGAGCTACCCTTTGCTCTAACATGTACGACCCTTTCCCGGGTTGGGTTTCCAAAGGTGCTATAGGTCATCCAACCTCTCATGGCTTGTATGGCAATCCAAAGGCATGTCCAACCAAACACCCAGTTAACCAACTCATCATGTCATCTCTCTCTAACCTTCACTTAGGGTTAGGGTTAACATCATCCTCAAAGGATGTGCTAGGTCTCTACTTTTAATGGAGGTCTCTACCTCCAAGACTAACTCCCTCTACTCATCCTTCTAACAAGGAGGTCTATCCTGAGGGCAATGACAACTCGTGTCATACGACCTAAGCATGTATCTACTCTTTTACGCTTACTCTATTAAGCTTATGTCCATGACATCTTATTTACATGCTTTTTATTAATTTGGTGGAGGATTCCTTAATCCTTATCAACCTTACCCATACCTCAATAGGGTGAGGAGAAGAGAGGAAACCCTAATCCTTAAGGTCCTTAACATAATTTGAGTTGAAAAGGGATGAACAAGATGAGAGAGTCCTAAAGGTATATTACTTCGAGTCATATCCTAAGACATCGACCAGGCAATCACACAATTCGGGAGTCCTCGTATTCTGACTAGCAGTGCGGAGGAAAATATTGCCAGCCCCCAGTCGTCATCCTTTTCTAGACACCTCTATTTTTCGGATAATCCTCTAATAACTCCCTTGGGTTCTACATAATTTGTAAAATTTAATAATTATTAAAGATTAAGTGAGGAACCTACACTCTGATACCAATTGTAACGACCCCGCCTCCCGGTAACCCGCAATTAAGGGAGACCAGAAGGTCGGAGCCATTAACTAAATTAACAGGATCAAATGTTCGACAAATAATCAATGATAATTATGAAATTCTACTAACCAACTGGAATTTGGTATAAAATTTAAAACTTTACTTACCTTTGAAAACTTTGGAAATCTATCTATCCAGAGCTTGAATTATTCTATGTAATCCTCCTTGCACTTTATATCTTATTTCCACAATGTGTCACTTTACTGTTTGTTCTTTCAATTGTAAAACACTGACAAACAAAACGTCAGTCAGTATATCGAAATATACTGGTATGTGGGGACAACCAAAATTTTGCACATATGGCTAACAATTTAATAATCACAATCAAATTATCTAACAAGCCACTTTACATTTTCAATATGTCATTCTCCACCACTTTTACTCTAACCCTGGCATACTTCTCTAGGGTTTCTCTTTTGCCATTGACTTAAGGCCACCTTCTTAATCCCGAGCTTGGTGTCTGGGAGTCACCTCTCATGGTGCTCCATAGTCATGCATCATAGACCACCTGCTTGTTCTCGAGCTTGTTGTATGGGGTCACCTCTCATGGTGCCCATTGGTCTACCCTCCTGGGCCTGACCTTTATGGCATCTTCCATCAGGGTGGCATGTAGGTGCGAGAATTCACATGTATATATAACTGTGATATCCATAGTGACTTTATAATTGCAGTATGAACATCCAAACTATTTAGATTGCATTCAATGTGAGGAAACATTCGGAGAACCCTCGGGAAACTAATGTGATTAATCATAATTAACCACATACATGATTTGCAGATTCAACAAGCTATTAATAACTTTGAGCAAGCAAGTAATCCAAGAAGTAGTTCAATGATCACAGAATTCCTGAAAAGCATACGCAACCTATTTACTACACTTTACTAAGAATATATCTATTTAGTTGACTTGGATTCACTTTCTAGGGCTTGTCATCCGCATTGGGGTTTTGTTAGGGTCCTTTTTGATCTTTTTACAACTTTCCTCATTTATACCCTAGAACAATAGTTCTAATCGCAAAACCCTAATTACTCACATATTCACATCAAAGACTTTTTAACATCTACTAAACTGAGGTTAACCTAACATCAGTTTTATATAAAGGACTTCAAATTATATCTCATGAGCAACCATTAACCTTAAGTTAGGGTTTCTAAGCTATTATGCATCTTCATGCATTCAAAATCCTAAAACAGGCATGATATCATCTTATTATTCTCCACACGTTATCATATCCCAAAATAACATAATTAAGACATTAAAACCAATTTCTAAACATAATTAGGGTTTCTAAGTGTTTAATCATTCTTATTTAGAATAAAACCCTAAAACATGCAAGAAACATCTAGATCCGGTTCAAGCTCATCATTATCTATTTGACATGTTGTAATTACTCACTTTCATCAACTAAACAATATGAACGTAACCAATATGTTCAATTAGGGTTTCTTAATCTAATACATAAGCACTTTTCATTAGATTAAGGCACTTTCACAAAAATGAACAGATTCAGGTTCTCAAACCAATTTTAATGTGTTCCTCGTATTTTTCTAAGAAACTTTCATATTTTAACTTTGTTCATCCGAGCTTCCTAGCAGAAGTTATGATTTTTGCAAACTAATTCATTTTTCTGGATTATTAGTTATTTTTACAAAAAATGATGACCATCCGATTCGTGGTCCAGAGGACCATGCGAAATCCAATGGCCCAGAGAAACACACCTAACTCGCGATTGAAGGGGGCAAAAGACAGTGTTTCCCTTACCTATACATGAAGCGGCGTCTTGGTATCTTGTTAAAACGCCAAGTATCCATCTTCAACCTCCGTCCTTCACTTCTTGTGAGCAGACGGTCAACCCAATGGTTGACTCGGAGATCCCGTCCACCGGTGGGCGAGCTAGGAGGTCAGGAAACTGCATCTTCCTCCCACGAATTCGACCCCTAATCCAATTCTTCTTCTCATCACTCCTTCATCGCCAACCAAGCACTGTTCTCCTCCGACGTTAACTACTCCTCGACAGGTCCCTTTATCAGGTTGATTCCTTGAATTGATGGCACCATGTCGATCGTCTCTGTGTCGCGATTATGAGAGAGTAATCGGCAGTTTTGCTCGCATGGTGGTGCGCACTACCCTATATATAGGGAGGCCATCGAGTCACTGGTGAATTGGGGACTTCCCTGTTTCATGACGAAACCCCACCAAACTTGGGGTGGTTGGGTTCTAAGCAAGTTCCTGAAGGGAATGGACTCCTTCACCTAATCACAGATGGCTTCTATCTTGAAAAATCTCGAATCCAAAAATCCGCAGCCTGGAGTCTTCTACTCCATCTCCTCACGAGACTGGGATTCATTCCAGGCCATGGATCACAAATCCTACGATCGTGAATGCATGCCCGAAATCAAAAATTGGGATTTTATTCCCAGATAAATCGTGACACATATTTACTATGCAATTAATGTCCATACTTTAGGATAATTTCTAAATTGCATAACTTGGAATCCGTGCATCACTTTGCAACCAAATTTTAAACTTACTCTTGTCTTTATTTATGTGCATGCCAAAAATGAGTCCCAAATTCCAAAGGAAAAAGGCTTTTTCTTCAAAAGCAAGTTATTCTTTAATAAGACTTATTTAATTGATATTTCCTCTTTCTTTTACCATTAAATTATTATTTTGAATTCCTTGAACCTCAAGGAACCCTAATGGCACATAATCCCATCTTGGGAATATTCCTTAGCCTCTCACTTATCTTTTATCTATTTTCTCTTTCTTCTTATTCATTTCTTATCAAAATATCTCTTTTCAGGGATTTCTCTTTATCTCTTTTATTATTTTCCCTATTGGAATTTCTTTTAACACTAGAAACCTTATGGATACGAACATCCATCAAATATAACTCAATTATACCTCTTTCCATTCATTTTCCACAATTTACCATTGTTTTCAATTTCTTTCTTAATAAAGAAATATCTAATTGATCTTTTCTTTTCTTATTGCTTTATCTTTGCAATTTTGGACTCCTTGGGACCCAAGGAACCCAAGAGACACGAAATCCAACTTTGGATTATACTCTTTTTCCTTCTAGAGGTTTCCACATCTTTCTTTTCTCACAAATTCAATTATTCATTTGTTAATTGAATTTCCTTGTTATTGGGCCCAATAGCCAATAAAGCCCACAACACAATCATCGAGGCTATTGTAAATGAAATCCATTTATTCAAAACAAATTATATCGTTATTTGTTCAAATATCTTTAATATGAGAAATTATATTTCTCGCCAAATGAACCCAAAATTGGGGTTGTAACAACATCTCCATGTGGTCACGACAGTTATTCGGAGGAGGTGAGGATGAGATCAAGCTTCACAGGCAACCCCTACACGGCAGATGAAACTCCCACTCGTTGTGAGACCAGCAGAGGTGACATATATGAAATTATTGGTGTGGTGGGGTGTTGTGCTGGGTCCGTGGTAGAGATGAGAGGGGCTTCAAGTGCCAACTCACTACAAAAAAAAATGGTCTTTAACTATAAAAAAAATTTGTAGCGAAAACCCCATATTTTGTAGCTAAAGGCTTTAACTACGTATTTCTTTACACATACAAATTGTAGTATATGCTCGTATAGATAAAGCCTTTAGCTATATTTTTCAAATATGTAGTTAGATAATCCATTCGCTACAAATTCATATGTATCTGGAAGCGTAGCTAGATATTGTCCTTACATATTTAAATATAAGTATAATTATAGCTAAATGTATGACTACAATTGCATATATAGTCAGTATGTAGCAAAAACATGAAGTTAATACATTTTATATGAAGTTAATGTGTAGGGAAAGGCGACAATTACTACACACACACACACATATATACATATATATATACATATATATATAATTGTAGTAGTTAGGGCAAGTTATGCTCATTATGCCAACAATCTTACTTTCATTTATATTAAAATGTCAAATGTACACGGGGAGGACATATACCTTGCCCCTATTACACAATGTGCACTACTTTAACTCTCTAGGAACCCTTCTTATGGCAGATAAGAGAAGGGCTTCTAATAAACCATGTAGAAGAAGGCTCTTTATATCCTTTATTTTCAGCTGTCAATACACCAGATAAAGTGCATGTTAACTGTAGCCGCTCTTTGAGATGCTTGGGTCCGTGACACAGCCTTGGAGCAGTAGGTTCTGCTGATGTGGGGTTGAAAGCAGAAGTCAAAGTGGCCATTGCTAAAGCCCTTTGATTGGTTCCATTGCGACTTGAGTCCCTATTTCTATTTGGAGTTTCCTTATTGTGACCCATCAAGACAAATAGCACCAGGAGTTTCTTCGTAGACAAATTTCCAAGTTCAATTAGTTGCCTTGCTGTTATTATCTTGCTGCTATAGGTTTGTTTCCCAGAAAGAGAACCAGAAGACTGAAGTCCCAATACCTTTGCATGTTTTATAGCATCACCAAAATTTAGAAATCCTTCAGTTTTTGAGACCCACTGTTGGTGATCAGCAGTGCTTGAACTCCTTTGACATTGATGATCCTGATTGCAACAAAAAAAGGTCAAGAACCTAACAAAGCGGCAACAATATCAACTTGGATAACCATCCATTTAGACATTTGGGTAGAAAGTTACCTTATTGTGTGCATGTAGCAAAATAGGGCTGTCGGACATTGGAGAAAACCCAAGGACTGGTAATCCTAGCTCCCTAAAATAATGAGCACCTGTTGAGGCCAGGAGAAGGAAGCTGTTTGGTGGTCCATGGTTCAATATCCATAACCTCAACATCAAAACAAGGACTGATTACACATCATTTGTTCAATCCGTTCGGTTCAACAACAATCTTCCCAGCACGGTGGTCATCCACATATTCGAATACCTTGAATTCCAAATAGATTGAATAGGGTGAAGGAGAGCTAAAAGAACAAGATTCAAAGAATGTATGTAAATAAATGAAATAAACCAATACAGATGCAACAATCCTATGTAAAATACATGTCAGTATGGGGGTGGTTTTTAAAGATATGAAGGCAATGTTTTAATGTGTCAACTCCAAACTAATGTACCTACCTCTGGAAACAGACTTTTTTCTTACATAAACAGAGAATAAACTGGAGTAATGACAACTAGCTTTTGAAGACAAGAAGTCCATTAGCAGTAGTGTTTACTTGGAGAGTTGAAGCTGCAAAAGCTAGTTTCCACACAACATGTGAATGTTTGAAATGGGATAAACACCAATACAGCTCAGATGGATTATCAAAAGACATCAACTGATACCTCAATAGAGATGAACAACACTATAGTTCTGGAACTTTATAGATGTAACCCAATCACTCATGCTGTAAGCTTAAGTGTTATGTACCACATGGCAGCCTAAGTATAAGAACACTAGGACGAAAGTTCATACATTTTCTAGTGTAAAGTGTTCTTGAATGGGAGCAACATCACCTAGTAAGAAGCAGAGCAGATGCAAATGTCACACCTGAAAAACACATGTGGAATTACTTTAAGTCAGAAACATATTGTAGGTTTACTTAGCATTACCTTGAACAAAAAAATGTTGAGTTGAAAGACAGATTCCCTGCATCAAGAACAAACAAGCATATCCTATTCTTCAATAGTTTGTTACCATCTCAAAGACAATGAACATATCCTATTCTTCAATACAAAATAGGTAGTTGAATCATACATACTATGCTACACACCATAGTGCATATCCACAAGTTTTATATGGTCGTTTGGATAGTTCATAGATTCATATAGGAACATACATTTCAAAATTTTGAAAAACTAGTTTCATAAATTAGCTACAGTAGGAAGTGCTCTACATATAACTGGACAACTTGAACCTTCTAGTGGCCTTTACAGTTTTTTTTAAGAAACTATATTAAACTGAAGATTATATTCCAACTTCCAACCAAATTCTACAGAAAAAGAGCCCAGTTATCCCAACTGGGTGTAAAAAGGTTTTACCGATTACAGGAGAGTTTTGCAGAATCTACAAATCCTGATAACCCTTGTGGGGAGATAGCAACACCGGCTTGGCATGACAAGGTGTTGCTATACAGAGAGAAGAACCCTTTGATGGGAGGAAACTAAATATAAAAAACTTCACGTAATCAACAAGGTTAATGCAGGTGGGCTTCAATCATCAAAGCAATGCTACAAGTGTACAAAGTAGCAATACTAGGTGGCTAGAGCTCCTTTCACATATAACCCCCCTACATCAACGGGGGGAGCACATCCAGCAGCTCAGCTCCTCTGATTTTTCTTCTCTTGAATTGATACAACATAAGTGATTATGAGGGGAATGCCCCCTCAAGAATTGCTAATATCTGTTGGTGTGGTACAAGGAGCGAGAGAGTTGGAAGGGAGACTTACTCCGCCTCCTTTTATAGACAAAGCTGGACTTTTGTTAGAAGTAGCCTTGCTAACAAGGGTCAAATCAAGGAATATGACAACTACTGTTATGTCGTCATGGAAGTGCCGTCGAACCCCTCTGTCAATTTTCTTCAAGTTTGAGTATCTCATTTCTCGTTTCCTGGCTGCTTCTAGCAGAGCAGCTTTCACCAGCCTCCTGGCAATTCCATTTTTAGAATGATTTTGAACAATGTCAACAGCTTCCTGATTGCTAAGATGGTGTGGTTCATTTTAATAACAACTTCACCTCCTAGAGGATGAGAGGCATTAAAGACTGACCGCAAAGAGTGGTAGCACACTTGCTCGTTGTTGCTCCACATCCCCTGCTCCTCATCTACTATCCTCAACACCTCCATGATCTGGTAACAACATCCTCAAGCCTCTATAAATCAAGACAAACATAAATTAGCTCCTCTCTTTGTATTATCTGAAGAACATTAAGAAAAAGAATAACTCTAGGATGTATGACATCAAAAAAATCATAAATCAATCCCATGTCTCGTCTTAACTGATCATATTATAGATTAGGCTCGTACATAACCAAGAGAAGAAAAGGAAAGAAAGAGTCGACGTAGAGAAACAACCTTCCCTGCCACCAAATAGAGCAGATTTGCATCCCAGAAACCACCTGCAACAACACTTGTCAACATACAATGTATTTTAACAATGCAGTACCATGCCTATAACATTGAATAGATGACACTAATAATAAAGCCTATATAAAATGATAGACTTGTGAAAGATAATTTGCATAGCTGATAATCAATAAAAAGTTGTCCAAATAAAAATTTATGTTACTTGGTGTGATAAGGAGTACAAAGAGAATTTTCAGGCCATGAACCAACCTCTCCAAGTATGTCCATGTAACAAACTCATTGTACAAAGAGAAATGAATCCATAAGATCGATCACAAATGGAGGTAGTATAAATCTCCAGGACGTGAGTCTGCAAGCACTTCAAAGTTAATCATCTGTATAACATTATAATAGGGAAATATGGTTGTCTACAGAGATGAAGTTGGCATTCATACATGGTATAAGGTAAAAGATCATCCAAATAGTTTCATAAAGATGTAGCAACATTCATACATGGCATAAAAAAAGTGTGCTATGAGAATGAGATTATAGAATTACCACCTTGAAGAGGCAAGAGAAATTCAGGTATGCAGACAATTGATCCATGTTTGGTTGCAGCCCAAGAATTGTATGGATGAGTTATAAAATAGTCCACCTGCACCATTTAGGCTTGCCATGTCCAGAATTTTCAGTTTATAACCTGCAGAATAAAGTCATTTATTTAAACCATTTGGAAGTACAACCCAATCACATTATTTTTTTTGTAGCATATGTATAACCATCATAATAGTCTTCCATATTCAATTTTTCATGTAAAGAGGCATTCTCTTAACATCTCATAATTAGAGACAACTATAAATTCGTTCTATACATAGAATCAATTAGATATCATTGGTTTCCTCATCTCCATGGTTCAAAACACAAAGGAGGAAAGTTTGAGTAAATCAATAGCATCAACTCAGGGATCAACACTTTTCTTATTTTTAAGTGTCTCCACTCACAAGGAAGACAGGGTAGTAGCCCAGCCATAACACTAAATAGGACGAGCATATATATGCAGAGGATAAGAAGAAGAACTCAAAGAAGCATGGTTAAGAACATCACTAGAAGACCTTCGGAATCTCCTTTGAGATTGTAGGCCACTCTACACTCCATCTCAAGTGCTAATTACAGTCATCGTCTAAGGTAGGACAGCAAGAGCTACATTTCCCCAAGTGGATATGCTTATGGGTAAATAAAACAAGCAACATACTAGACTGTAGAAGCTACATATACCGAAGTGGATATGCCAATGGGCAAAAAAAAAGCAAGGAAATATAGTAAGGCATCATATAACAAAATACATTACTTAAAAGAATCTTTGAAGGCTTAGGATATCATTTTGAATGATTATCCTAAGCCCGTCAGTAGATAGTTCTTTGTCCTCATGGACCCTTTGATTCCTTTCTCTCTGAATCTGGCAAATGATAGTGAGGCAACATAAATGTTCCTGTCTAGATTTCATTTTCTTTCATAATTTCCTCATGCAACTATAGTCCCTCTTTGTCAATAGATTCAATGCAAGGGCATTTTATCTGGATTTCTTAAAAAGAAATACAATCCAATTTTGTATGTTCTCTACCATTTTCTGCAGTTGGGCACACATCATTTCCTTTGAAGTTCTGCCAAAAAAATGATATCACCAGTGCACGAAAAGAATACATAATGAAAAGCTTTGAATAAGCAAGGAATACACATAGTATCTCAGTAGCATAGTAAAAAAAACTATGTCTTCAGTGCAAGAAAAGAATGCATAATGAAAAGTGAAGCATAAGAAAAACAATATCTCTAGTAGCTCAGTAGCATGACCAATTCCCTCATTGCAACATATATCTTTCCTATGGCTGTACTTCGAGTACTAATCAGAAAAATTACAAAACTGTAACATGCTTCAGGAAAAATAAAAATTCAAGAACCACTCCCCTACTACCTAAAGTGATCCATGGAGTACTAGAAAATCTTTAGAAACATGCAAAGTCAGAACTTATATTTGACTATCATCTACTAGTCGTGTTTGGTGTATCCATATTTCACGATTGGTATTAAACAATGTCTATAATGCGATATGTATGTGTATATGTACCATATATATCATATTGCAAGTAGACTGGTGTAATATAACCACATAATTCCTGAGGTCTATCGCCTTCAGTGCAAGTAGATTGTTGCAATATAACTAGATATCTGAACCATGGAAACAAAGTACCCATCGTGCCAGCTGCTAACGAAATAATAAATAGAATCAATAATAGTAAGAATAAACAAAATCAATAACGTACCAAGATGTACAAGATTCATTGGCATATGGTTTAATAGAGAAAGAAATCAAAATAAGTTAATAGTTTTAGTTCATTATACCTTGATGTAAAGGCAACTTCCTAAGTATGATAGATCTGTTTTAAATATTGCTCAGCTTGGCCGTTCAGTAGTACATAAAAGAAAATAATTAGAAGTGTCAAGATTCCAAGATGAGCATGCCACTCGGTATGAGCTACAAATAGATTATGTTTTCAAAGCTTTCCGGAACCTACAAATAGATTATACAATGGAATTGAATCACTAAATTGAACATAGTACAACTATGTCAGCATTTTTTTAAGCTCTTTCAAGATATTAAAACGTCAGGGTGGACAATGATTGGTTAGCTTCATAGAACTTTACACCGAAGTTCATAAATGAAATGATCTAATGACTATGTAACAAATTTCAAAATTACCTAATATGTCATGTGTCCATCAACGTTTTACTAGAAATATATATTAGTTCGTCATGTGTTCATCTTGATCAAGTGGTGATTATTATCTGCTAATGCATATATTCAAATTAATGTAAGTGATTTGTTATTGAAATAGTCAGTAGTAATTGATATAGTTAGTAGTAATTGGTCTGCAGATAACAAAATGGAGGGAGGAAAAGTCTGGGTTTATGCTTATGGTTGCTTCTCCCCCCAGGTCATCAAGGTACATAGAAAACACATTACTTTTAAGGCGGTGGATGCGACTAGTTTTCCGTTCTTTGTCACAACAGTCTACGCTAGTTGTGACGCGAGGGAGAGACGTTTACTTTGGGAGGATTCGAATGATATTGTTGTGGAGGTTGGCGATGCTAGATGGAAGATTGCAGGTGATTTTAATGTGATCAGAGCTCCGGCCGAGAGAAGAGGAGGCGCCCAACCGATTTTTTAGGACATGATGGATTTTAATGGATTCATCGCTGATGGCAATCTTGTGGATCTTCCATTTGATGGAAATCGCTTTACTTGGGTAGATAAGCAGCAACATACTCCGACTACTTGGCAATGTTTGGACAGAGTCTTGGT
The DNA here is from genome assembly GCA_963693085.1 of Alisma plantago-aquatica. Classification (NCBI taxonomy): domain Eukaryota; kingdom Viridiplantae; phylum Streptophyta; class Magnoliopsida; order Alismatales; family Alismataceae; genus Alisma; species Alisma plantago-aquatica. The sequence goes on along the minus strand of OY856411.1, from coordinate 1,405,351,625 downwards.
TAACTTGGCGTGGAACGCCATTGGGTAAAACAACAAGGGGTCACAAACTGAAATTTTCAGCTATGGAGTAAGCATAAATTTAGTCAATGCTTCAACATGATATTTCTATTTAGAATTTCTATTTTACTAACTATCATTTAATTGATAGGGGTATAAAGGCTTTTCGTGAAGCTGGAGGACAAATACCCACAAAATTAAAGACATTGACTTTGAAAAATGTCAAGGTAGCTACTTTGACAACTGCTTAGTCTTATATGTATTAATTTTCAACTCTTATATGTCAACTCTTATAGTCTTATCTCAACTCCTGTTTATAGTAGTTTACTAACATTAAGTATAATTCATTATTTGTAGTGTCCTACATAAAATAATGATTGGGCTTGTGGCTACTATTTAATGAAATATATGTAAGCTATTGTCAAACAAGCATCACATGACATTCAGACTATAGATCAGGTAATAAAAAATAACATCATAAATTTACAAGTGATTGTAGTCATTTTATAAAATATTAGCATGTGCATTTTTTGTTACAGATCTTTACAACTCAGCCTTACACATGTGAGGACTTAAATGAATTTCAAGAAGTGTGGTCAGATGCTTTTCTAAATGAAGTCAATATAGCATTGGATTAAATATGTCAGCTCCATTTGTGTATGTGATTTTAGTACTCTTTCATATTTACTTTTGTATCTGGCATTTAATATCATCTCAGACTTGCAATCTATTATTTTGTAAATTATGATGTGATTATGTGTAACTCAACTGAATATATGAATCATTTTTGTTATGAATGTGTAGTTTGGAATTGTGACGGTTGAGCATCAATGATCCCCTCTCCCACAATATATGAATCTTCTTGTTCTTTTGTTCTGTTTCTGCATCTGTAGAAATTTAAAAAAAATGGTAACTTCTAGCGTCGGTTTTCTTAAATAACCGACCCTTAGCTTTCTAGTGTCGGTTTTACTAAATAACTGACATAATAGGCCCTCTATAAGGTCAGTTATTTATAAAAAAAATCGACCCAAAAGATTGAAAAACCACTTTAGTGTACACTCCTCAGTCGACAATTTTGTCGACCGATATCTTTTCGGTCAACAATTTTCTTGACCAAAGGTCTATCGTTCGACAATTTTCTTGAATGAATAAATCTCTGATGCTTCAAACAGTACTTATTGGTTGACAAATTTCTTGATTGAAATAATCTCATTCGAAATATTTCTCGACTGAGACAGTTTACAGGGTCGGCTTTTTTGGAATAACTGACCTTATAGGCTCTTCTTTCTCGCTTGAAATAATCTCAGTCGAAATATTTCTCGACCGAGACAGTTTACAGGGTCGACTTTTTTGGAATAACCGACCTTACATGCTCTTCTTTCTCGCTTGAAATAATCTCGGTCGGAATATTTCTTGACCGAGGCAGTTTATCAGGTCAGCTTTTTTGAAATAACCGACCTTATAGGCTCTTCTTTCTCACTTGGATTGAAGGTGTTAGGGTGGGACTGGAACGTCATTGAGATGGTGGTTGACGGCCATGGGATGGCCCTGATCAGACAAGCAGGAGCAGTGGTTGATATGGAGGATGATAAGATTATTTGGTCTATGGAACCTCGAGGACATTTCTCTATGAAATCGGCTAAGTTAATGCTGAACAACCAGGCTGACAATGGCTATGCGGAGCTTAAGAATCTATGGAACCTGAATCTGCTAAACGCAGCATGCTTTGGTTGGAAGTTAGTTAGGGGAGATGTCCCCTCAGATGATAAAATCAGGAAATGTTGTATCCCGATTGCCTCCAGATGTTCCTATTGTGAGGAACCTGAGATTAAAGATACTGAACATCTTTTCTTTAGAGGGCAGACAGCGAGGTTCTTCTGGAGAAGATTCCTTTCCATCACGGAGACAAATCCTCCTCTAGACACTTGGCTATGGTTAGGCCTCTACCGACACGGCAAAACGGAGTCGTCTAAGAGCTGGATAATCAGTAGGTTGGCGGTTTTAATTATCTGGCATGTGTGGAAGATCAGGTGTGAAATTACTTGATTGAAATTTGAGCTTCAAATGAAAAAGAGATGCATCTTCACAGTAATTAACCCAAGGGCGGATTTCTCTAATGCTCATCTCTCCAAGAAATTTTGTTGTCTCCGTCAAGACAACAACAACCATAGCCACCATCACCACTACCAAAGGGCAACTGAACTGGAGGAGTAAATTCGTGCAGATGGTATGTGGGGAAATGAGGATCATGGTTTGTGAGGAGGTGAGGCGACTAAACATCAGTGAGAACATAAGATGGAGGTTTTCATGTATGGGAAGAGGAAGCGGATAGAACTTTGGTTGAACGTGCAGCATCTGGCGGAGGAGAAGCAGGTGAGGTAGAGATGGACCAAGAGGGGGAAGGGATGAAAGCAGGACCCAAAACTAAACAATTTTCGATGGAGGGAGATTTGAGTGCGGAAAGCGGGATGTAAATGTTCGGGTGGAAAAATGGCTACATTTTTTGTTACAGTTTTAATAACTTGTATACAATGGTTATGTTTGACTATATATAATATAAATGTAGCGAAACTAAATGTAGTAAATTTCAATTTTTCTAGTAGTGACTACAGAATGATGAATCTTGCCCGAAGGGCCAAGGCAGTGATGTCGTTGCACTGGAAGTCGACGAGAGTTAGGGCAATGGCCTTCGTCATCCTCTATGCTGCAGGCAACTGATTCATCTTGTCTTCGCATTGGGAGCGTGCTACCAAGGTGATGGCGGTGGCTTGCCATCAGGTATGACGACGACTACCCTGAACGCAGGAGATGTAGCGCCAGGGTAAGGATGGTTCAGGATGGTGAGGTTCAGGAGAACAAGGAAAGAGGAAGACGAGGATGGGGTTTATTTGAGGAGAGCGAGAATGATGGCCTACAGGTGTTGCTCTCACTGGCCAGATTCATCAGCGACGGTAGTGTGGCAAAGGACGACGACCGAGCATTTGTTAGACCCGGTAAAAGTGGATCATGAGCCACCCTAAGTCGCGATATGGTAAGTAGGTAACACCCAAAATAAGGCAACAAAGAAAAATGCACGGAACATAGAAAAAGGAGTGTGACATGGCAATAAATCACATATTTAGCACTTAACTTACCTCCTATTTTAAAATAATCTTATTAGGGGTGTAATTGATACCCGATTAGGCCCAAATTGGTATATTAGCTAATTAGGATATGAGGAATCCAAATTTATCATCAATTCCACATTTTGCAAATGTATATATATAGATTTCATGATTCTATACTATGCACCCATTTGATGTATTTACTCATCTTGATTAATTAATTGTGTCATTGTATGACATATTAATTCAATATCTTTCATCATATCACCCACACAAATGTTTTAGAATGTCAAATTAGAGACAGGCATAATATCCGGTATACTTGTTCATTAAGTCTTGTTACTGAGTGTATTATCATCATTTTACATTAATTATCAAATATCAAGGGTGCTCCTCAATTCATGATACCATTAGATTTTATTATTCCTAATGCCTTTTGAATGGCAGATAGGGGCCTAGAAGAAGGGAGAGTTAGCTTATATGCCTAAAATTGAGTATGTTACACCGCTTGGACTAGATAGGATCTTAATAAATTGGTGCCTATCAGTCCCTTACCAAACTAACAACTTCATTCCTTTTTCCTTAGGAAAAATATATACGAAACACCTATTCTAAGCATTCTTTTACTCTGAAAAAAATAAACACAAATTATAAGTTAGACAATTTATACTGACGCAGTACATACACATATCTAGTCTAAAATACATTAAAGAATACATATATTTGATCATTGAACTGGCGGGGGTAGTAGCGTAGTGGATAAAGGTCAGGCTCCACGAAGTAGGGAACCGGGTTCAGATCCGTGTGAGTACACATCAATGAGCTGACATCCTCCTCCTTCACTAAACAACAGATACCTAAGTGAACCTGAACGAATTTAGGGAAAGTGACTTGGATTGCAAGCTCGATTTACTCCCATCGGGCTATCAATGTCCAATACAACCAGCGTTCTAAAAAATAGTATGTGATATGCATTTGGTCGGGATGTTGTATAGAGTATATAATAATATGAGCGCATATGCCGGGCTTAAGCATTTTTGGACTTTTCTTAATAAATTAATTATATGAGTATAACATTATGTTTACATTTTAAAGTAATTCACATAAATATATTAATATGTAAACATAAAAATAACATATACAATATGCTATATATACGTATACATATACCACAACAAAGCGTATGAGATCTATTCGGAGTGATAGGGTTAGATCATATCCCCTCGTCCGCAGCGGCTACGTAGTCGACGACTGCCCTAGCGGCCAACGCTCCACCCCTGGGCTGCTACTCCGTCACTCGGGGTCTACCCATCAGATGGTCGAGAGTAGATGGGGTAACTGGCCCAAACACCCCCCCCCCCCCCCCCAGGGTAACGAGTGCTTAGGTTCAGGCAGGCAATTGAGTTTCATCAAGGATCGACAATCTTTGAGTTGGTTTTCACCGCTGGAGTGGGTCGTAGGGGATCTATAAAACCCTAGTGTCCTTCATTGAGGTTGACGGGCCCCGATAGGCTTCAGGGTTACAACACAAAGATGTATTCTAGGGCATCCGGACAAGGTAGGCCTGTACTGGTATCTCCATCGTCAAAAAGGGACTACTACCCTAATATCTAATAATTGGGGACAGTCGGACGAGGTAGGATACTGGTGGATATAGTTCTTTCTGAACATGTCGTGCGTTGGATACGATGCCAGCATGAATCAACAACGTCGTCTGGCCCTCAGACCCAGGATTCCCCTGGGGTGTCTGCTCCGATCTCGTAGAGTGGTGATCGAGCGTCAAACGACGTCGGCAGAGTCAGCCCTTGACTCGGAAGTCGTGGTCTAGGATGTTCATAGGCTATTCATTCTTGACAAGATGGACAGCCTCACCAACCGTTGACCCCTATGTCTACCAGGGGTCTATGCAACCATCACAGGGAGGTGAACCTGGTTCCCAAAATTCAGTTTGTGCGAACAATGGTTGTATCAGACATCAATAGCCCGATGGGAGTAAATCGAGCTTGCAACCCAAGTCAGTTTCCCTAAATTCGTCCATGTTCACTTATGTATCTGTTGTTTAGTGAAGGAGTTGGATGTCAGCTCATTGATGTGTACTCACAGGGATCTGAACCCGGTTCCCTACTCCGTGGAGCCTGGCTCTCATTCACTACGCTACTACCCCGCCGGTTCAATGATCAAATTTGATATGTATTCTTCAATGTTATATTTAACTAGCTATGTGTATGTACTATGTCAGTATAAATTGTCTAACTTATAATTTATATATATTTTTTGAGAGTAAAAGAATGCTTAGAATAGGTGTTACGTATATTTTTCCAAGGAATGAAGTTGTTATTTTGGTAAGAGGTTGATAAACAACAATTTATTAAGATCTTATATAGCCCAAGCGGTCTGGAAGAATTATTGACAAATAAAAAAAATTGTACAAAAGCTCTTAGTATTTCCAGCCGCTAGAAGTTTGAATAGAGCTATTACAATTAGCAGAAAATAATCCATGATAACTTTGGTTGTCATCACTCATTACACATTGTATCTTCAGCGAGCTAAGGAATGATAATATAAATTAAAAGGGTGCGATTTTAGAATTCAACAGACACAAGGTGGATTTGAGAGATAAGGAGTGAAATGATATAATATCACCAGCTGAGTACGGGAGGAGAATATTTTATTTCACATATTGGATCTGGCCAGACGACATCATTGCATAATCAGGAAACACAACAGAGTACAGTTAGCTGAAATGATATAATATTACTAGCTGAGTACGGGAGGAGAATATTTTATTTCACATATTGGATGTGGCCAGACGACATCATTGCATAATCAGGAAACACAACAGAGTACAGTTTGCTCTAACACTCGAGTGTATTCCAGCATTATTATATATATATATATATATATATATATATATATATATATATATATATATATGAGATTGTTTTTAATATCCGTCGGGTAACTTAAGCTAACTACCCGGCTCTAAAGACACGGTGGCACGGTTTGTCAATATTAACTTACCAGTTTGATTCTTAAAATGTTCGCATCCCGAATCTAAGTTCCACTGTAAATTTGTTTTCCGGCGAGAAATCCACCTGAGACGACGGCCCATCCCCATCCTCCCCTCGCACACCACCACCCCTCCTCATTATAGGGCTCCCTGGCACCGACCTAGACGACGGCAAGCTGAGGCTCCTCCTCAGCAGCTGCACGACCGCTGATATAAGATCGTCCCCGCCAGACCCAACCGGAGTCGTCGGAAACGGAGGCGACGTGGACTGGAACTGCAAGCAAAACTCGAAGTGGCGTAGCACGGCCTTCTCGGTAGATATGGTCGGGATCTGGTCTTGTTGTCCCCCGCGTTGGGGACGGAAAAACTCCTCCTCGACTGCCTCGGCGCATAGGCCGCAGATCCACCTCCCGGCGTGTCGGTCACGGACGCGTGAGAGGTATTCCGGCGTGCAATCCTCTGTGAGGCCGCAACACTCACACTGGGCCAAGACGAGCTGGATGGTGGAGGAGGGTTCTGGCGGCACCGGCGACAGGTGGGTGTCGGTTATTGGAGTGCCTGCGGCTATAGTTGGGATGGGTGGAAGGGGCTCGACTCATTTTCTGTTCACTGAGGAAGAACGCCTCCTCCGATAGTGAGCAGTAGTTGCCCACCGTCGCACCTCCGTAGGCCATGGAGACTTAATTCCAGAAATGAAAATAGCATGATAGAAGAAGGAAGGGTTTTGTATGTGTAGATATAGAACTGAAAGAACAGGGGTGAGAGGGTAAACTCAGAGCAGAGGAGAATGAGCAATATACCCGCTTTGCTGGGTTAGCTGCAAATTAATTTGCACTTCTGGTGGAATTATCAAAAGTTTGCATCTCTACTGTTATTGAATAGCTACATATTCCTGGGTTTGATTTGCAACATCCATTCTCTGTGTAGGGAGAAAAACTCATGAGGAATTGACCGAAAATGAATGAAATATACTCATGTTGTTTGGCTCACTGAGAATGTCAGTCCCTGCTGAGATTCATGTTGATAACAGTGTCAGTAATGTCTATGGTTGTGAGCGGCTATACTAGTTCTTCATCCTAGTTGTACTTAAACTATTTGTTATTTTGCCTAGATGAACTACAAAGTTGTATATGTATTTCTGTGGAAACAACATTCCAGAATTTAGCAATGCAATATTGTAGATCCATCATATTTCAAATTGGAAAAGTATATGAAAAACAATATGCATTCTAAGTATTTGATTGTCTATTCCCTTTTTAGTTTGTCATACAAGCATCGTGTACTGGTGGTCAATATCTTGATTGACTTCTACATGGGTAATTTCATTCTGTTTGAAAAGGCTACATCAACTACTAGCCATAGTTAAGAATATATTCTATTATTTATTCAACTATAGGTAATTGTATTCATTGGATATAATTTAACTAATGTAAGAAGTTACTTTCTCAAATTGTGTTGTGCACTCTATCCAAGCAGCAATACAGGTGCAAACACTTTCCTAGTCGACTCCATATTGTGAAATACTCAGGATGTCAACACTTCTGCTAGCTGAACCATAGTGATGTATTTGCTTCTCCCAAGATTATGTATGATTTTCTATACCAATAGATTCCAAACACAACAATAGATACCAAGTAATTATAAGAACACTAAGGTAACACAACAATAGATTCCAAACACAAGTCAAAATACAGGAAGAGTGATGATCTCGTAAAGTAATTATAAGAACACTAAGGGTAACTGTAAGAACACTAAGAGTAACTGTAAGTATACTAAGAGTAACTTAGATAGCACTGAGAGTAACTCTGATAGCACCGGGAGTAACTGGTAGAACACTGAGAGTAACTCAAATAGCACTGAGAGTAACTCTGATAGCACTGAGAGTAACTGATAGAATACTAAGAGTAACTGAGAGACCACTAAGAGTAACTCTGATACGCACTGAGAGTAACTATGATAACACTGAGAGTAACTGTGAGAACACTGAGAGTATCTGTGATAGCACTAAGGAGTAACTGAGAGACCACTAAGAGTAACTCTGATACGCACTGAGAGTAATTATGATAACACTGAGAGTAACTGTGAGAACACTGAGAGTATCTATGACAGCACTAAGGAGTAACTCAGAGACCACTAAGAGTAACTCTAATACACACTGAGAGTAACTATGATAACACTGAGAGTAACTGTGAGAACACTGAGAGTATCTGTGACAGCACTAAGGAGTAACTGAGAGACCACTAAGAGTAACTCTGATACGCACTAAGAGTAACTATGATAACACTGAGAGTAACTGCGAGAACACTGAGAGTATCTGTGATAGCACTAAGGAGTAACTGAGAGAACACTAAGAGTAACTCTGATACGCACTGAGAGTAACTATGATAACACTGAGAGTAACTGTGAGAACACTGAGAGTAACTGTGACAATATAAAAAGTAACTCTTCAGTATAGTTACTTTTTGTTCCGATTGTTACTTTCAGTTCAGATAGTTACTTTTTATGTCATGATGTTACTTTAATATCAGATAGTTACTTCCCATACCATAAAGTTACTTTTTATTGTCCTAGTGTTACTTTTGATGTCATACAATTACTTTTTGTGTCATGAAGTTACTTTTAGTGTCAGATGGTTACTTTTTGTACCATATAATTACGTTTTGTGTCTTGGTGTTATTTTTAGTGTCGGATACTTGCCTTTTATACAATATAATTACTTTTTATGTCATGGGGTTACTTTCGATTTCGGATGGGTACTTTTGTACCCTACAACATTGCATATGCATCAATCCAATTTGACTAGAAAATGACATGCCATCTATTTTATTCGGGTTATAGAAAACAACACAATATTTTTATACTACGGATACATACCAAATCTAACGATGGGCTTCATGCACATCCCAATTATTATCGTTAACGATGGGCTTCATGGCTAGAAAATGACATGCCATCCATTTTATTCAGGTTATAGAAAACAACACAATACTTTTATACTATGGACACATACCAAATGTATTTGACAGTGCATTCACATCCCAATTATTATCGTTAACGGTAGACTTCAATATAGAAAGCACACCTTTCTAACCATACTTACTCAGAAAATAAAAGTCTATAGCACATTGTTTCTCGAGACAATCAGCTTTACTCATTATCTTTGTTCTACATGGCCGACATTCTTCTTTCAACAATGGCATGTGTCCTCCAATTACACAAGATGGAAGAGACAATATTCAGTAATAATGCTCCAGCAAACCAACATGGAAATGGTGAAGAATACAGTCAGAAAAACATTAATAATGTAGTCTACATGCTAACTAGTATTGTTTTTGAAATGTACATAATGCATTGCATAAATTACAGTTGGAATAAAAGGGATGTAACAGCCAACGGCATTGACTTTTATTAACTTCTATTACTCTTTGTTACACATTTCTTCAAACACTTCATGTGTTCTATCAAAATTCACACAACCGGTCCTCTACGTGGGTATAAACTGGACCCAAATAATTCCAAAAGTAAGTAAGACGAGGTACTATGTTGTTGATTGTTTGATTGGTTTGCAACCCACACTCCATGTCCCCCAACACTGCCATACCAAAGATGTGCAGTGGGAACAGTAGATGAAAGGCTTCACAGAGCAGGTTAAGCCAAGCAATGCAGTCAGAAAATTTTATTGATCAATACGGAACATGATCGGATCACAAGAGAGCTTTGGGGACACTTTCCTATCATTACATCAGCTTCCCCTCCCTTCACTGCCAACAGCGAAGCTATAGATATGATTTTGGTTATGAGAGACGGTGGTGGCAGTGAGAATCATGGAGTTCCCTGATGTTGTTGAGAGCAGTGAATCAACGACTAGATAGTAAACCGTCCCAAAAACCCCGTCGGCAGCTTCAAGGTACCTTATCTGCCAATACCTCTTCTCTCTCGAGGTTTCTTCATGCACCCTCACTGTCTCCCACCTCTCGTCGCAAAAATGCCCCAACCGATCCTTCTCAATAGCGACACCAGCCAAACCCCTTCCAATCCCCGAGTACCAAAGCCGCAGCCCCCGCCGGGTCCCGAGAGAAGAATCCCCAAGCCGCCGACTCTGGAGGAGATGATAGCGCACTACGAGTCCTAGAGGATGGATTGCAAGGACGTGTCCCTCAAGGCCATCCATGAGCTCCAGGGCGTCCTGTATCGGACAGCGATCTCCCATGCGAGAGAAGGCGGCGGTGCCAGTGTCGGTGGCTCCCCGAGGCGAGGGATGGATGACATGAGCACCCACCTCGCTATTCTGGAGGTGAAGGATGGATGACACAAACATACCATAGTGGGTTTTGCAGACAGATTACCACATCAGAACTTGATTCGATGAGGAGCCTTTCTCTCTGAAAGAAGCTTGCTTCTGCTTTCCGTGAAACATCTCGCGGTTCTCAACATTGAGCAATCCATTCCCAATATCGACGGAATGACTAGGAAACAATCCTATATACGTCGGAGACACTTACTTCTACCGAGGAAGTGGCAGATCAGTCGTAGCAGCGCCTCCGAAAGGCCTCAATTTGCCTTGGATCGCCCAATCAGGAGCGGATTGCTAGATTGCGGCTGCACATCTGACCGGAGAGGAAGAATGATATCCGGAGAATAGGAGAACGAATGGACGGTAGGGAGTCGTAGGACACGCCAGATATGCCCCCTTCTTTCCTGGCATATTTGTTGGCCTCGTCGCCGAACAGGTCAAGCCGATTAGATCTCCCTACAAGCAAGCAGAACAGCACAGGAATTATTTACATTTTATGCCACCGCGTCTCCTGTGACGGGTAGCATAGCAAGTTACCCGGCGGGCATTGAATAAATAGCCTATATATATATATATATATATATATATATATATATAATAGTGAACACACACATGCACATGCACGTGCCATATAATATGTATTATATTTTAAATAAATAAAAATTAGAGTATTAATATATTAATAAATTAAAGTAGACAAATCTTTCAATTAATGTCAGGAGTAGACATTTAGTTTCCAATATAATAAAAATACAAAGGTTATTTTATAATAGAGATATTATGATTTTTACAACAAGTTATAGGTGAGGCGAGGTGTGTCTTCTCAAATACCTGAGTGGCATGAACTCATCTTAATACAATGCATCAAAGTAAAGTGGATACATGTTGAAAGAAATAAATTCTCATTTAACGATCTATTAATAACTCGTCAAATGAATAATTGGAAATGAAAATAGAATAACGTCATATTTTTTATTAATGGATGTGGTCACATTTTTATGGTTTAATCCTAAATAGATTTTGAACCTTTCACATATGAACTATACAGTTGCTACAAATATTTATACTTTTTATAGTGTCTACTGATTAATATCCAATTCAAAAAAGTTACTATTTTGGTAACTATGCTGACAACATTGTATTTGTTATCACACAAATGTTGGCGAAATAGTAAAACACACATGGAAATTCAAGTAAAAGAAAATTTGATGCTATTTCACTAATATTTTTTTCCAAAATTTCTCAGTTAAAGTTACTTTGTTCAATAAAATATCTTTCATATTTTGATATGACATTCATTTTGGTATCCAAAAAGACCTTAAATATCTATTATAAGAAGGGGTCATCCATATGCATCATTAGTTCTTTTTTTTCATATGTATAAAAAAATTATGTTTATCATATGTAATAAAATAACTATAGTTTATTATTTTGATAAAGAAAGCAACACGGGCGTAGATATAAGTAATAAATGGAATGATTTTGTAAAATTCAGCACCATTTAATTGTAGTTTGATATATGTGAATACAAGTTTGTTATATAATGTGTTGAATTTTCAGCCTTATTGAGATAATAATATGTCTAGCTACACTTAGAAACGGTTGTATTCATGATCCTTAAAATCTAAACCATTCATCTCACTACAAAAAATTGGGCCATTATTCATGAGTGAGTCCTGTCACAAACCCCTCTCTACAGGCCCTCACAAATAGGGACGGTTGTGGGTCTGGCCCTCACAAATGGTCCGTGAAGAGAACTCACGTGACAAATACCAGTGGCCCTCACGAATACAATTGTCACAGACCAACTGACCCTCAAGAATGTTATATTGAGGGACTATTTAGCCTTCATAAATATATTTTTGAGGGACTATTTAGCCTTCATAAATACATTTTTGAGGGCATGTTTAGTTCTCATAAATACATTTTTGAGGGACTTGATGGTCCTGGAGAATATATTTTTGAAGGGCTAATGCCTTCATTAATATTATTTTTGAGGGGCTATGTGGTCGTCATCAATGCAATTGTGATGGCCAATCTGGATCTCATTTTTGAGGGACTAAAGACCTTCATTGATATATTTTTGAGGGATTATTGTGAATGATTTGGTTATTGATTTATTGAATGATTTGTTGAATGTTAATTAATTTTTAATTAAAACTTTGTATATATAACCTCAAATAATATTTTTATAAGAGTCACAAGATATCATAAGAAGTTTCAACACCAAAATGACACATAAAAATGTTAACTCACCTCAAACCAATTTTTGTTAATGAAGAAAAATATTATCCATACATTGCGTGCTCAACGTTGATATAAATAACGAATACATATGGTTCTAAAAGTTGAGATTGATGACAATCAACATATCATGCTAGAAACTCTTAAGATCTATAATGTCTCCATATTCCTTCAAATGGTGTGGTGCTCTTCATCAATGCCAGGCCTCTTACGGTTGGGTACTTGAGTATTCTTCTCTAGTTTTCCATCCACAATACTCAGTGCATAGTCCAATCCAACTTCAAAGAGATACGCCTCACATATATTTTTGTATTAATCTGTTACAAATGGAAAATGGATCGTCAAAGAAACAATTTTACATAAATGATTTATAAGACCCCATATCTACTAAAATAATTGAGGAAAATTAATGACAGAAATACGAAAGCAATAGAATGAAGTGTGAGTAAGAAACCAAAATAGATTGACATAGAAGCTTAAAAACATTATATACTTTTGTTTACCATCTTGATGAGTCTTTCCAGCAAGAACCATAGTTCTAGTCACGCTGGTACTCAGATCAAATATGATCGACTTGGGTTTTTCTCCTCCCGATTGCAGGCTCACATTGTAAAATAGAGAGAAACCAACCTTCTTAGAACCTTCCTATCACACAAACTGCAGCAAGACAACAAAGTATACAAACTAACATAAGAAACGTTTATAAAATACATATAGTAAAAATAAAAAGAAAAATATTTAAGCATTGGTCAACACCTCACATGATTGCTGATTGACCAAGTCCCACGCCACACAACAACTATGATGGCTTCCCTTGAAGCCTTGTCGTATGCAACAAAACTCTGATCATTTTGGCCTTCAGTAAAAGTAACTGCAGTGAACATACACATCTGCAGTAACATCCCTTAAACAGTGGTACCCTTGTATTCAGTGGTACCCGCCTTCATAAGCTGATATATTTATCTTTCTTCAACCTACACATCTGACCGAATAAATAAAATGAACTTGTGGTTGTGGATTCCTCACATACCCAGGTCTTAGCACCCAACTTATGTTCTACTAAGATTAGATAATTTATAAATTTGACCAAGTTAGAAGCCCCTTAGGGTTTGGGTCCACCCTAGGACTCTCCACCCACACTAGGTCACAGATATTGTACTCCTCCCTTCACTGTCATCACCATACTCGTCTTCCTCTCCTTGTCCACTAGAGGAAGTCCTCCCTTGTTCTGCAAGCTGCAACAACAGCAGTACTCCCTCCATGTGTTCTGCCCCAAGGAGCAACTGCTAGGAGGGTCGCCTTCTATAGGACTGACAACCAGAAAGGTGATTGTCCCCAATGGTTGCAGCTTTTATTTATTTCATCTGGCAATGAGATATAGTAGCATAGTGGGGAGTAAAAATATACTGATAGCATTTACAAACTACAATATACTGTGAGCAGTTTTCCGGACTTTGACTGAGACTCAAATACCTACAACAATGGGAAAGAGTTACTTGTTTGTTTTTCATTATGGTCTATAAAAATTTCTGCAAGAGTTATGTTTAGACGATTGGGCACAGAACAGACACCCATGAAGACAAGTTATACATGACTCTTTAAAAGGATAGTAATGCAGAAGTCTGACCATTTTGATATATTAAGCACCAATATCAATAAACAACATCATGTATGATGTTGAATGTCTCAGTTTCTCATGCATATTAGTTCTTGCCAACTATAATTGGTGGTATGATTAAGTCGTACAGATTATCAGGAATATAGAGATGAATAAAGGATACTGCTTGTAGGAGAATTTTCTTGCATGCTGGTGAACACTCTTACTGACAGATTTATTTGTCCTTGTATTTAGTGGTACCCTGACCTACATCTATCATCATCAAACAAATTTTCCCTAATAACATGGAGTTATCTCTACATATTGTTCTCTAAAACTCTCCAACTATGGGTTTTAATTACCCATTTTGATAAGTTTCAAATAATTATAAAGTAGAGATAGTGTATAAAACTTATATCAGTGATACATCAGGTGTGATGTTCACAGTTTACAAATTCCAATCAACATCGAATCAAATCTGAATTACTCAAATAGTTAACATGGTATTTTATCAAATCTTTTCTCTACACATTATATCTCCCTGGTGTAGCATCAGCTCGTGTGACTTCCCTATAAATGCAAGATGTAGCATCATTCTAATTATTTTCATCATATACTAGCAACCAAGAATTTCTGATTTACTGCCTTACTGATTAATTGTATATCAGCAATTGTGTGATGGCTCAGCTCCACAAACGATTACCTTACAAGCAACCTAAAGAGAAGTATTATATCCCAGCCAAGTGAAAATCCAATCAATTTTTGCTTAATCTGTCACCAGGTTGCGAAATTTGAGATTTGATATAACTGAAAACAAAAAGTTTAAGCTTTGTATCATTATCTAATTTCTGAAAGATCATGACAAAATTGTTAAAACATACAAACACCATGTATATATGTGAAATTTACCCTAACATAAATTAAATGCAACTTTATTTGCAGGTTGTCTAATTTCTAGAATCTGTGTTTATTCATTCCTTCACCCCATTGAGTCCATGGGAAGTACGCATGCCCAGATGGCTAGTTCAGCATTAACTCCAAGAGAGAGGGGCGCAATTCGTCTCTCATTCGCACGGGCATTGAGCACTACAAGCCCAAAGCATCAGTCATATAATAAACTGAATTGTATTCTGAATATCAAGTAATGGTGTGAGTTTTACTCATAGTGCCTAGACGTATTTATGGCTATAAGTCTGAAGTACTGAATAGGAATCGACCAAGTTTTGTTCCGTAAGTATTTCACAAATGAATGAGAAAGGTGTGTGCTTCAAAAATTAAATTTGGTATCTTAGCAATTGGTGTGTGGTTTATTACCATGTGTTGGAGCATCAATGGGTGAAAAACAACCTTTGACCAAAAAGTTTCCGCCTACAACAACGGTATGGCAATCACTTCAGACTTTTAACAATATTAAAATCCAAGAATTTGTTTATTACCATTTGAGGAAAAGGGAGCATGCTTCTATGTCTTTATGCCTAATGTGGGCTTGCAACATCAGTTCTATTGTATTGTATTCTACCTGGTGTTGGTCTCAAATTCATTGAGTCTGGATATACCTTGGCATTGTT
The DNA here is from genome assembly GCA_963693085.1 of Alisma plantago-aquatica. Lineage (NCBI taxonomy): Eukaryota > Viridiplantae > Streptophyta > Magnoliopsida > Alismatales > Alismataceae > Alisma > Alisma plantago-aquatica. The sequence goes on along the minus strand of OY856411.1, from coordinate 1,405,335,811 downwards.
TTAGGTTGGCAAGTTGAAGGTTCTGTGTGAGAGCTTCTTCAAATTAAAATCCATAAAATCAAATTATTCCTTCAAGAAGAGGTATTCCTCTTTGTTCAATTTTTCTACAAACCCAATATCACAACAATTTAAGTAGCTAGATCAATGCAGCTACTCCATTTTACTTGATTTTGCAGCAGGAAATCCTAACCACCTAGATAATTTCTTCATAACTTAAACAAGAAATTGTATATACATCTGAAAAGAGCTTCTGGGTAAGTTATAGAAGTATTTCTAGAATAATAACCATTTCTCTCGTGTCTCCTATAAAAGAAGATGCACTACAGAAATCTGTCACATGTACGCGCTTGATGATCATTTATAGATATATATATATATCATTTGAGAACAAAATAGCTACAACCCAACTATATTTACCTACCGTGTTCCAAAACTGATTACTACAGAAATCTTTACGGGGTTATAACAGATGGGAGAGTAGCTGCGAGCAGCAGCTACCAGCAGCACAAATAGCAGCAAAGAGCAACAGCTTTTAGTGGTAATGGTGTGATTTAGTAGACTTATGAACCTTGTGGCATATGTAACATTGTTAATATCGAATAATGGTATGTAGTATGATAGAATTGGTCTTTAGGGTCAATTTCTGCAAATTACTGTTAAATATTACTTGAGTAATAATTATTTGAAGCATATTGTTCTAAAAATTAAAGTCGGCTCTGTTAAGAGAAGTCTATATCTCATGAAAAACAAATAAACAATTAAGTTAGCATAGCATATGAGATTTCATTGCTTATTGTTGTTACTCAATTACAAGCCCAGATTTATGAAACATTAGTTTCAGAATGATATAATTATATATTTATTTAGTATTATTGATGCATTGATGCATAAGTTCTAGGAAATAATGAAGGACAAGGTATATCCCAAGGATGATAAAACCAACCAGCTGGTCCAACTTAGTTGAGCAAGGAAGAAGTGGCTAGGATGGTTGGGTTCACTCATGGAACAGGAAACTGCTGCAAACTAGCCAAGAACCTATCAACCAGTTTTTCAGTCGATGACTTAGTCAATAGTCCTGGTTTTCTTCAACTGGCTGGTTCTTGGCCATGTGTACACCTCCACCCCCCGAGTCATTTTTAAGCCACTTCCCACCTGCTTTGTGTTCACCTCCCCCTCTGCTATTTAATCCCATGTTCCTCCCGTTTCCACCTCATCATCTCAGTACTTCTTCTGCTCTTCCTCATTTTCTAGATGGTTCACAATATGCAGAAAACACACAAAAAAATCTACAGACGTCAATATGAAACAAGAGAAGTGGAATCAGAGTACTTGGTCTTCTGGTGTGGAGAATACAATCTCTTCCTATGTTTCTGGTCTTCCAGACCGGAAGCAAAAACAATGTGAATCTTCATAAAAGAAAGATACCTTAAACATCAACTCCGTGTCTGAGGACAAAAATATGGAACTTTTTGCTGCTATGCGGGAAGAAAAAAATTCCTCTGCGGATCAATCTCAATTTGATATCAATTCAAGCTCAGCACAACCTGCATTTAATATGTTAACTCATACAACAAACTGCCATCCGTCAGATGGCACAACAGTTAATCACATGAGAACAGAAGTAGATACAAGACTCCAGATTCATTCTGAAAGGCAAATGGCATCCATGAGTGGCAAATCGTATCTTCCTACTACTAAAGCAAATGATAGTTCCTCTCTTCCTAGTCCAGAACTTGATGGTGTCACTGAGTGTGAAATACCTTGGGAAGACCTTCAAATTGGTGAACGCATTGGACTAGGTATGGAAACTATTTTCAATCATTCTCCTTTGCCATCTCTGTTACGTTGCTTTTTGTATTTATGTTTCTCACTCACCATTGTTTTTCTCTAGGCAGTGTATATGAAAAATAAGCAAAAAAATTGTCTAGCCCATTTTGAACTTACAGAATATTGTTTGTACCTCACTTCTGAACTAAATATCAAGCATAGCGTAGCTATTGTGATTCTCCATGTGGAAGTGATGTTTTCCTTATTGTGGTGTGCAAATGTAACTTTGCATAGACAAGTTGGGCTGTTAAAACTTAATGGTCTCCATAAAATGATAATGGAATCCAAATTGTATTCTACATTGATAAATACTCATTAGCCATCAAAACGTATAATGGTTGTAAATCTTTTTGGTCTTTATAATTTTGAATTAGGTCTAGTAAATTGCTATAGATGCGATCTCTAGATGGTCTGTTGGAAACCTTGGTGATGTAATCTATGCAACATAATTGGCTATCCTTTTCCATGCCACAGAAACTTGGCAGTTTACTATCAATCTCTTCTAAAAGAAATATAACCACATATGTCGTCATGTTGCTACCAACAAAGAGATACTTGTTGGTATGTATGCCCTGAGAGCCAATCATGTGATAATTGGTGGGATACATTAAGATTGATTTGATAAACATAAAAGGTGAGCTTCCAATTCTTTCTGGTTCAGTCATATGAGATAGTGGTAGAACAGATTGAATGTCTAGAGAATGACAGTACTCAATGACGTATGCCTTCAGGTTCATGACCTGAACGATGAGATCATACGGATGCTAAGAGTTTGTACATTCTTGTTATGTCCCTATTCGGATGTCATTGTGGAAGGTAGATAGACAGCAATGACACACAAGACTAGATTGTGGTGTTGGTTGATGACAGAATCTCATTAGTCATGATATAGAGATATCAAACCAAACACATAGGTACTTGTTAGAGAACAAGGTACCGGACAGACCCACCGTGAGTTTGACACATGGAACCATGAGATGGTAGTCACAGTCAGTACTCACAGTGATGGTGGTGAGTGTGATTCTTAGACCTGAAATCACTACACTCAACACATGTCGTTGGGCACACTTTGACATCATCAAACGCAGTCCTGAAACATGGGTTGTTATAAAGGTGATGATTGGGTGGCTTTGACACATGGGGCTTTTGAGGGGTGAGTGATAGATATGGGATTTGTCCCTCCTGAGGGAGTTTGATATCCATGGCCACTTGATGAGTAGGATTGAGAAAGGCGTGCACGCATGTGTGAATCAGTATATGATACTAATGTCATACATATCTCTTCCAGTCTACTCTGAGATCAAGGAAGTGAATGAACGTTGACAGGATGACTGTTCCATGCCTCGAGTTCATTCGGGATATCAGTGACAAAGGAATTATACATTCGCTGTAACACCATTCACGGATTGTAGGATGAAAGTTGTTCTCCAACTTTCTACTTTCACTTGGGTAGCACTGATGTGTGACTAGGCACCACTCTTTGCTTGTGAAGTCATAAGTGTTATGGACTTTCACTGCCAACGTGAAATGGACCTGCAGGGTCACACACATAGGATTTAACCTGGAAGAGGAGTTTTGTCCACAAAGCAATGTTTAGATTGATTACTAAAGGAGTTTAGTAGTTCAATTAAACACTCAATCAGTCGATAGCTCAATATCGTATGGTTCAAGGTGTTGGACGCATTGATTGGAGTATCGGATTGATTGAAATCACAATTGACTGATTTTGCCCAACCTGTGCTCCCAACCGATTGGTTCATGTGATGAACCGGTCGGCTGGAGTGTCCAGGCCGATCGGCTCATGCCCAGGTTGAAACGACCGGTTCAAGAGTTGAACCGATCGGCTCAACTGGTGCAACCGACCAGTTGGGAAAGTCATGTCGGCAAGGATTTTACTTTCGTTTCAAATTGCCCAATTCGATTGGGAATAATATTGGTATTCGATACCAATTGGGAAAGAAACAAGGAAAGTCTTTTTGAGCCGGATTAGGACCATGAACCGATCAGTTCAGGGCACCAACTGATCGGTTGGAGTGACCCAAACGATCGGCTCAGGTCCAACCGATCGGCTCAATGGCCGAACCGATCGGTTCAGTTGTGAACCGATCATTTCAAGTTGCGAACCGGTTGCTTAAAATTCTGGAACCCTTCTACTCCTGCTTTAGTCCCGCATTGCCCGGGATGGAGAACCCTGTCCCATGACTCTCCTATATATATAGGGGTATTGGGGGCTTCTCACAGTACAGCTCAGTGCAACCAGTTGCTCTGCAAGTTGTCGTTCTCTCTGGTTTTGGTAACCGTGAGAGAGCCCGAGCAAGTGCTTCCCACAAAAGGGAGGTGCAGCAAGGGAAGGACAACTGCAGTTGCAACAGGAGGCAGGAGAGCGTGTTGGCGACTAGTACGTCAACAGGAGGGTGCGACTCCTTCCACTTCCTTGTGGGACAAAGAGAGTGGAGTTCCAGGTGGTCCGTGTGGACTACTACAGAGGCGGGAGGACACTGCCGCTTAGGAGGACAACTGTCATCCGACAGTCCGGTTCGAGTTGTCAGTCCCGGTGTGACCAGGAGCTGCACAGACACCGTCGAAGTCCGGAGTTGAAGACCGCGCATTGCGCGAGGTATTGTTGCTGAGCAAGCCTCGGGACAAGGTATGATTCCGCAAACCATCCTTTCCTATTATATAGACGTTGACGCGTTTCCTCGGTATGGGTTTGGGGAGAAATTTTTGTTTCTGCTGCTTTCTCTGTCTCCCCTAAAACCCTACAGTGGTATCAGAGCCACGTCAGCTGTTCTATATTTTAGGAATATCGATATGATTGATTTTGGTTTGTCGCCTTTATTTATTGCATACGATGCGAATAATATCGGCTTTATGCATGTCCAATCCTAAATCCACAAATCCCTAATTACATATATGATATGTATGCACTCGATACGCGTCGCCCTTAAACGAGTTTTGTGGTGGATGTGTGTAGCGTGATTATGGACTATAAACCCCTATCTGTGTGTGGTTGTTTGTGGTTGCTTGCATCTCGGTCTGTGCACCGATCTTCCCTCTTTTATTCCTGATGTAACTCGAAATAATTCGATATTCTTTCCTACCTTTGCTCCCCCCGAATGTAACTCGGGGTTTCTCCTTTTTAAAGCAATGTAATAAATAGGATAGATTTTATTTCCTGTTATGTCAAAGACCGGCGGACATCAAGACGACTGCTCAGACGATCGGTTCAAGGAGTGAACCGATCGGTTGACCTTCCAGACGGTCGGTTCAAGGAGTGAACCGATCGGTTGATGACCGGTTCGAGGAGCGAGACGAGCGGGTGGTGGACATGACGAGATGCACGACGACCAGGCGAACCGATCAGTTGAAGGAGCCAACCGATCGGCTGGTGGCACCCAGACGACCGGCTGGAGAGTACAGATCATTCATGTGATGAGTTGATCAACTCGGATGGCAAGGAACAGATGTTCATCTTGTACAGGTTGCATGTGATGTAGACCTAGATGACCGTGATTCCTCTTGGCTCGAGGAATCACATTAGGATGGCCATAATCATTGCTTTTTATCGTTTGTGCATGTTTTCTGTGGGATATAGCATGTATATGATACGTACTATGTATTGTGGTGATTGGATATGTATATGTATATAAAACCAAATCCCTCATTAAAATATTAAGTTTTAGATGCCTTCCAAATGCGACACACGTGAAAAGCTTGTTCGACCAAGTGTGGGAACGCCCTAGCGTGGTGCACCGTCTACCTCGTGGAAGCGTGAAGGATGAATGTGTGGGTCTGCCCTAGAAGGGTGCATGTTCATCGTGTTTGCTTTGGGTCGGACTTAACAAGGTGATCTAGATGGGATCTAGTACCTTGAGGCATGGAGATGATCATTGCAAAGAGTTGTATATGACATCTTATCAAGAGTTGCATATGATGCAATTGGCAAAAGTTGCCTACCTGAGAGATCTATGTTGTGGGTGACAGCCCTAGCTGGTCCATGGCTTAGAGGATTTCAGGATCTTGCCCACTAGAAGGTTGTACGTTGCAATCTTCCGAATTGATGGTGAGGGCTATCGATTTGAAAGTAAAATAGTGGAAGCGATAATTAATTGAAGGCCTAATTATATCGTCAAATTTTGAAATCAATCAAATAAGTCAAAAATGAGTTTTGGACTAAAATTGCATATTTTCCTTTTGTAGTTCAAATGGAAACAAACAACAACAACTTTTCTTTGCGATCGGTCCTTGACAAGGACAAGCTAAATGGGACAAACTTCCACGACTGGTATCGGACATTGAGAATTGTTCTCACTCAAGAGCGTAAGCTCTATGTCCTGGATACTCCAATTCCAGAGGAACCCGCTCCTAATGCACCAAGGACAGAAAGGGATGCTTACAAGAAGCATTCTGATGATGCCATTGATGCAAAGTGCTTGATGCTATGTTCAATGAACCATGAGTTGCAGAGGCAACATGAGAACATGGGTGTCATAGAGATGATTTTGCATCTCAGGAACATGTATGAAGATCAGGCACGGCAAGAGAGGTACAATGTTTCTAGGGCGCTGTTCAAGTGCGTCATGACAGAAGGAGATCCAGTTGGTCCTCACACACTCAAGATGATTGGGTATGTGGAGAACCTGCAGAGACTGGGATTTCCACTGAGCCAAGAGTTGGCTACTGACGTGATACTGCAATCGTTGCCAGAATCTTACAGTCAGTTTGTGATGAACTACAACATGAACAACTTTGATAGGCCACTGTCAGAGTTGTTGGGCATGTTGAGGACAGCCGAGTTACAGATGAAGAAGGACAAGCCTAAGTCTGTGATGGTGATCACGAGCAAGAAAGGCAAGTCCAAGCGCAAGGGCAAGGGCAAAGCTAAGAAAGGTTCTGAAGCTAGCCAGGAGTCCAAGCCATCTTTAGCTCTCAAGGCCAAGGGAGGCGTGACCAAGAAAGGAAATTGCCACCATTGTCAAAAGCCAAGACATTGGAAAAGGAATTATCCTCTCTACCTGGAAGAACAAAAGAAGAAGGAGGCGACTGAAGCCTCTACTTGAAGGCGTCATGTAAATAAACTTATAACACTTTTTGAGATATATGATATCAAGATGTAAAGTGTAAAGCATTCTTACTTGGGGCAAGTGTTGCCTTTATAGATAGGAATACTTTAGTTTATTTTCATACAATAAGGCATGTAATACAGTTATGAACTGTTATTTCATACTTGCCAATAGATAGAAGCACTTTATTTTTGCATATTGTATGACAATGATGGCAATTAATAAAGAGATGTTTCAATTTATAAAGATGTGATCTTTGTGGCAATGCCTTATTTATCTTGTGATATTTGATATGCATAAGATAAGATGATACCTAAAAGTTATAGATAACTCAAACAATTTCATTAGCATTAATCATGAGAAATTCATTTCTAGTTTCCATGTGATGGATAAATCTAGACTCTTTTGGTTATAGAACCAGTAAGAGACATGAATATCTTGGACATGATTAATCAATCTTCACTAATGTAGTGGGAGAGTGATTATCCTATTAGGTATAATACATGTGATGTATTTACATACCTATTGGAATAAATGTTAATACTTCAAATGGTGTTTAGAGAAATACCAATATGAATATCTTGAAGTGTTCAAGATTATCATAAATGAAGTACAAATTTGGTAAAGTATTAATTCTTGATGAGATCAAGGAATGAAATACTTGGACCAAATGTTTGAGATCCTTATGAGTGATTATGATAGTGTATCATAGTGAACTCATGATTAAGGCATGGTGATGTCTGAATCAAGAAGGAATCATACTCTAAGGAGTTAGAGAATGATTATCAAATAACTGAATTCTTCTTAATAAAAGAATACCCCACACTAATAAAAGAAATTAAGAATCACAAGGGTTGTGAGTTCTCATATCTTTAATAGATACACCTCAATTATCTATGTGATGAGTTGTTCATGTGATGAGTCAACTATCAAGATGAATATGAGGAACTGAATCTTGAGTTATGGTTTATGAAACCATTACATCCTAAATGACTTCCATGTGAACCATAAGGTATGACCTTGATGGTAGCACTCATTGGATCATATCCATAAGTGCAAATAAGTCTTAAGTGTTAAGACACATGGATAACATTTTGACAAGGATGATGCTTGTTGATTGCAACTTCATGACTAAGACATTTGGCATATGGATACTAAAACCGCATTCCTATGAGGAATAAAAACAAGATGTGTACGTGACACAACCTATAAGGTTTATGAATCCACTAATGCAAATGAAGTCTATAAGTTACAATGGACTAATCAATGTGATTGATTGAGTACAAGCAACTCAAAATTGGATCTTTACTTTGATGATATAGTCAAAGGGTTTGACTGATATGTCAAAGATAAAGAAGGGATCTGTGATTTAGTGGGAGCGTATTCACATTCCACATATTGATGTGAAATGGAAATGTTCTAGATTGGAAATCTGAATGTGGAAATTATCTTTAAGGAAGATAGAGATGTTTCCTATGTGATAGGAATAGAGATCTATAGAGATAGTTCTCGAAAATCTCTTGACCTGGAAAGAGAGAGCATACATTGGCAATCTGTACTGAAGTATTCAGTATGCACAGATTCAATGGGAGAAAACTTGTCCATATTACATGGAGTTAGTATCCCAAGGCCAAGTGTCCAATTCTTATGAAGAATGGGAACACTAAGAATAGATATGGATCTATCATGTATGTAATCATCCCATTATCTTGCATGTATGACATGGCAAGAATAAAATGCATTCATCATCTTGTATGTAGGACATGGCAATATGATGTGCTCATCCTGATAACTCGTATGTGGGACATGACGAGTGGATGTCTGTCTGCTTCCAGTAAGGGTTACTGGAATACCATGAGAACTTGATGAGTGCTTGTGAAGTACTAGTTCTATGGAGATAAGGAAGAGTTCGATGTAAAGAGTTACATTGATGCGAACTTCCGAAAGGACAGAAAATTAATCGCAATATATATACATAAGATGTATAAAAGTGAAAGTTTGTTGATAATTGGAAATGTTCCAATAAAGCCATTTGAAAAGGGGAAATGCCGAGTATCTATGTGTTAGTAAACAGCAGTGGATACTATATGGATCTGAAAGTTCATAGGATGAACTTATATTCCACTCATTGATGATAAGTCTGGAATCCTTGATCATGCAATGTGGCTAAAGGTTAGCAAAGGAATACTAGATCGCATATTACGGCAACTCCATCTCATACGTATGACGTACATCGAAGAGATGCGAGACATGCAATTTGTACAGACTTTGGCAAGGTGTTGTCATTACTCACTATGTTGGCACTACAGCACAGTAACATGTGGGACATGTTTGAAGATCACTATGAATATGATTCAAGGGTGATTGGCTCGCAGTGCAAGTGGGAGTCTGTTGGTATGTATGCCCTGAGAGCCAATCATGTGATAATTGGTGGGATACATTAAGATTGATTTGATAAACATAAAATGCGAGCTTCCAATTCTTTCTGGTTCAGTCATATGAGATAGTGATAGAACAGATTGAATGTCTAGAGAATGACAGTACTCAATGACGTATGCCTTCAGGTTCATGACCTGAACGATGAGATCATACAGATGCTAAGAGTTTGTACATTCTTGTTATGTCCCTAGTCGGATGTCATTGTGGAAGGTGTTGATGACAGAATCTCGTTAGTCATGATATAGAGATATCAAACCAAACACATAGGTACTTGTTAGAGAACAAGGTACCGGACAGACCCACCGTGAGTTTGACACATGGAACCATGAGATGGTAGTCACAGTCAGTACTCACAGTGATGGTGGTGAGTGTGATTCTTAGACCTGAAATCACTACACTCAACACATGTCGTTGGGCACACTTTGACATCATCAAACGTAGTCCTGAAACATGGGTTGTTATAAAGGTGATGATTGGGTGGCTTTGACACATGGGGCTTTTGAGGGGTGAGTGATAGATATGGGATTTGTCCCTCCTGAGGGAGTTTGATATCCATGGCCACTTGATGAGTAGGATTGAGAAAGGTGTGCACGCATGTGTGAATCAGTATATGATACTTATGTCATACATATCTCTTCCAGTCTACTCTGAGATCAAGGAAGTGAATGAACATTGACAGGATGACTGTTCCATGCCTCGAGTTCATTCGGGATATCAGTGACAAAGGAATTATACATTCGATGTAACACCATTCACGGATTGTAGGATGAAAGTTGTTCTCCAACTTTCTACTTTCACTTGGGTAGCACTGATGTGTGACTAGGCACCGCTCTTTGCTTGTGAAGTCATAAGTGTTATGGACTTTCACTGCCAACGTGAAATGGACCTGCAGGGTCACACACATAGGATTTAACCTGGAAGAGGAGTTTTGTCCACAAAGAAATGTTTAGATTGATTACTAAAGGAGTTTAGTAGTTCAATTAAACACTCAATCAGTCGATAGCTCAATATCGTATGGTTCAAGGTGTTGGACGCATTGATTGGAGTATCGGATTGATTGAAATCGCAATTGACTGATTTTACCCAACCTGTGCTCCCAACCGATCGGTTCATGTGATGAACCGGTCGGCTGAGGTTGTTGAACCGGTCGGCTGGAGTGTCCAGGCCGATCGGCTCATGCCCAGGTTGAAACGACCGGTTCAAGAGTTGAACCGATCGGCTCAACTGGTGCAACCGACCAGTTGGGAAAGTCATGTCGGCAAGGATTTTCCTTTCGTTTCAAATTGCCCAATTCGATTGGGAATAATATTGGTATTCGATACCAATTGGGAAAGAAACAAGGAAAGTCTTTTTGAGCCAGATTAGGACCATGAACCGATCGGTTCAGGGCACCAACCGATCGGTTGGAGTGACCCAAACGATCAGCTCAGGTCCAACCGATCGGCTCAATGGCCGAACCGATCGGTTCAGTTGTGAACCGATCATTTCAAGTTGCGAACCGGTTGCTTTTTTTGGAAAATTCTCGAACCCTTCTACTCCTTCTTTAGTCCCGCATTGCCCGGGATGGAGAACCCTGTCCCATGACTCTCCTATATATATAGGGGTATTGGGGGCTTCTCACAGTACAGCTCAGTGCAACCAGTTGCTCTGCAAGTTGTCGTTCTCTCTGGTTTTGGTAACCGTGAGAGAGCCCGAGCAAGTGCTTCCCGCAAAAGGGAGGTGCAGCAAGGGAAGGACAACTGCAGTTGCAACAGGAGGCAGGAGAGCGTGTTGGCGACTAGTACGTCAACAGGAGGGTGTGACTCCTTCCACTTCCTTGTGGGACAAGGAGAGTGGAGTTCCAGGTGGTCCATGTGGACTACTACAGAGGCGGGAGGACACTGCCGCTTAGGAGGACAACTGTCATCCGATAGTCCGGTTTGAGTAGGAGTTGTCAGTCCCGGTGTGACCAGGGGCTGCACAGACACCGTCGAAGTCCGGAGTTGAAGACCGCGCATTGCGCGAGGTATTGTCGCCGAGCAAGCCTCGGGACAAGGTATGATTCCGCAAACCATCCTTTCCTATTATATAGACGTTGACGCGTTTCCTCGGTATGGGTTTGGGGAGAAATTTTTGTTTCCGCTGCTTTCTCTGTCTCCCCTAAAACCCTACAATACTATGGGAAATGATTTTAAGGAAAAGATCTCTGTAAAATCTCCTTTTTGAGGAATATTCACGAGGTATCAACACCATGGTTACAAGTGGGAATGCTTGCCTTCAAGCATTGTCATGCAAGTCGACTCTTCAACAATTATTAACAAATGGTTTGTTATTGTGCTTGCTCAGCTTTTACCCCAAGTCAAGAATGTAGGCAAGAAAATTGTTTCCCATTGGATGTAGCCACCTTTAGAGGACAAGAATTTGATAGACACATTGGAATACCATCACTGAGGATAACACACTTTCCCAAAAAGTTGGTATCTGAAGGAGGCACAAATTCAGAAGAATTAATGCTGAAATCAACTATCTAAGGACTAAGGAGAAGGTCAAGGGCTCAATCAATAGGAAGAAGCTATTGATGCTTCCATAACTTGGCTGATGACTTTAGTGCTACCTCTTTTGAAGAAGAAAGTAGAGGTGACTGGTTATCATTGGCATCATAATGAAGATCAAATAGAGCTCGAGACATTTTATTTATGGGAAATGATGTCTACCTAACACCCTTGACTTGTTTCCATCTCATTGGCAATTCCATGGCCACATTTTCTGAAGAATTTATGGTTAGTGAATTATCATCAAGTGTGCTTATGTGTAATCCTTCATTTGTGAGAGAAACAAGTACCAAGTAGAAAGAAGACCTGATGCATGGAGATGACAACCAATGACGTTTGAATGAACAAGAATTACTTTTCCTCATGCTCATCACTGACTTTTCCCTAAAGCACCAGGACAACTTTTATGATAGTTGATTTTCACATCATCAAAAGACTGAAACAATTTCAATTCTATTAAGAAGAAAGAATAAGCATGATCGTATGATAACTAATTGTGAAGTGGACATACTCTAGAAAAAAACCACAAAAGACATTAAGATACTCTTTGGATTAATAAAAAAATGTGCCCAGATTTATTTGCAAAAAGTAGAGTAATAAGCATCACATGCATAAAAATAACAATGAGGATACAATGGTAAACGTCACATGCATAAAAATAACAATGAGAATACAATGGTAAAAATGTGATGTCCAAAGTGTATTCTGTAGAGAAAGTAATATGTGATGTAGTTACAAGCATATAATATCCTTAAATAGGTCAAGAGGATTGTCTTTCAAAGATAAATGCTAAGGAATTCCTAGAGAAACTCAGGAAATACTATATTCTACATGAAAAAATAATAGGATCTAGCTAATGAGTAAGATAGTGATGTTGATGGTTGGGGAAAAAATGATCAACAAGCTCATTCATGGATTTATATGGGCAAGAGCATTGACTGACAGATTTAAAATTCAAAACCACCTAAACAATAAAGAATTTATTGTTAGAGATCTCAAAAATATGATAATTACAAAGGAAACAAGGCTTGTTGCTTCTGTGATTAGAGTCACCCTACATACAGAGACTGATAAGGAAAACCAATCACCAGAGTCTGCATTGTAGTTGTTCTCTTAGCTACATCCTACTATTCAACTTCTGTAGGATCCTAAATTAAATATTAACTTCACAATAATCATACATATATTAAGGCTGAATTGTCATTAATGTAGTACCATTACTTATTTGGCTTAAGAATCATAGACGCAATTAACATGTCTCAAATCATTCTTTTCTAAAAAATAAAAACCTATATCTGAATTGAATGTAGACCTGCAAAGTTGTGACATATGAGGTTCCATCATATCTTACAATAATTAGAAAAGAAACACACATGAACCTATAAATTGATATTAAAAAATCATAGGGCTTTTATTTAGCCATATAGGCTATTCGTGGATACAAGTACTCCTCAAAATATAAGAACACAAAGAATATTCAATTTAAGTAAAGTTACATGCTCTTCATCATCTTGATTATTCCCGATTAAATAACAAATATTGCTAACAAGAATATTCATCTTGCCACAAATCAGAAGTCATGATATTTTCAAACAAGTATAGCCTAAATGTAAGCCCCGAAGTAACATAAAAAATTAACAAACCTACTCTCTCCTTTGTTGCTTCTACAGAAAGTGAGTTATTACAGCCGAGGCAAGATGTCCTTCCTGAACCGGGAACTAATGTAGACGAAGCAGCCCCACCTATAGAAATAGAAAGCAAAAAGAGCACGAAGAATAAGCCGGTGTTTTGCATGCCAATACTGCAAAAGGAAAGCAAACACAAGAGGGCACTGCTTAGTCACATGGCAACTGCGAGATATACAGGTGAGGAGGAGAAGGTTATGCTAAGCGTTGCAATCAGCGAGGGAGAGGTAGCGGTTACCGTCGTCAGCAGAGGAGTACAATAGAAACGCTGCCAAGATAGTAGTTTCCCGGCCTTGCGGCTTCCCTTTCTTCCAGAGAGAGTGGTAGAGAGAAATTATGGCGTCGGACACCCTCTCGCCCCAACACGGCGGCAGCGGCGACACGGGTGAGCCCTAGCTCGTCGTCTAGGGAAGGACGACGACACGAAAGGTTTGGTTGGGGGCGTCGTGGCTAGGGCGAGGAAGGAACAGAAGCACCCCGCGATCGGCTAGGCAGAGGAACGGCGGGGGAGGGAGCACGGCATGAGAGGGGAGGGAGCACGGCGCGGGAGGGAGCACGGCGTGAGAGGGGAGGGTTTATCTTTTTTTTGTAAATGTTGTGTTTTAGAATGGAGGGAAGGGTTATGAGATGGAGGGAAATATTTGGCATGGTATTTTTCACGGGGTGATTCGTGAGTAATGTATTTGTGAGGGATTAGTGTTCACATAAAAGGTCTAAAGATGTAAAAAACACGGTTGAGGGATTTGGTCCCATGTTTGAAGGATGATCCCTCACAAATAGACATCATTATTCACGATTTTCGGTTCCTCACAAATGTTCTTCAATAAAGGCCAAATTTTTTGTAGTGTCTATATCTAACTAATGTGCTTCATGAACTCCAATTTTCAAAGTATTAAAAAACATAATAGATTATGAAGCATTATATACTACTGTTCTAGATAAGATCAATCGCTAAATTTGGTTAAATATTGTATTAAAAAACTAACAACCTTAAAATCTAAACCATTCATCTATATCTAACTAACGTGCTTTACGAACTCTTATTTTCAAAGTATATTAAATATCCTAATAATTTATGGAGCATAGTACATTACTATTCTATATAAGATCAACCCTTAAATTTGGTTAATTATTGTATTATAAAAATTAATAAATTATTTTTACAGAGTCTAATTAATAAATATGTCACTTCATATTGCAAGAAAAGACTCACAAACAAGTTGTTTGTATGCCACATATATTAATAATTTGGAAAACTCGTTTGACATGGGCTCATCCCAAGCGTTAACTTTTTATGGCATGGACATCATATGTCGTTGCTCTTTTATGATTATCATAGCATTAGATGTCATTACAAGGAGTGGTGGTACATTAAATTTGTTCATGCTAGCATAATATTAGCAAATCTGGTCATTTTTCTATAACCAAAATCAAGTCTGGCATCTTGTCTATCCAGCATTCTTCACACTTCACATAGTAGTTGGACGTGCATAATTGCTATTAATGGAAGTACTCCATGCATGTGACATGAGGCCGTAGCGGCTACATTTATTACAGTATTTTCCATTATGGATAATCATAAGTTCATGTTCAATTAGAGTGATAAGGGGGGAGAATAAGCTTGTTTCCAATACAAACACACGAATCGGAGAATTTGATTAACTATAAAGATAAGAACAGATACAATGTGAAGAAAACTGGGCAGATAAGTAGATACTTTCTATGTCTAATTAGAAGTAAATTGACTAAAATAGATCTGGAAGACCTAAGTGCTCCCCCACCCGAATCGGAGAATTTGATTAACTATAAAGATAAGAACAAATACAATGTGAAGAAAACTGGGCAGATAGGTAGATACTTTCTATGTCTAATTAGTGGAAGTAAATTGACTAAAATAGATCTAGAAGATCTAAGTGCCCCCCCAACCAATGCTTAATGCAGTTCGTCCTTGTGGCTTTGATACGTCAAACACCAACTTGAGAAACCAGATGAGAATGTTGGTAACACACACATACGATAATAGAAAGAAATACATCTGTGTTCTGATTTGGCGATCCGATCTTGCTTTTGAATCACATATGGATACCACTTAACATGAGAAAACCAAAAACAAATGAGAAAAGATCTTTGGGAGCATTATACTAAGAGAGTTGTGACAGCACCGAGCACACTTCATATATGGAAAGTCAACTGTTTTAGGACCCATAGCAATCCTATCAGAGAATATTACTAATTATTCTGCAGGTGAAAATAAATCTGACCTTTGTGAGAGGTACATGGGCATGGGTCATCCAGCTCTATACAGTCCTTGATTCGTTGTTGGCCATCAAGATAACAGAAATGAGTTAATTGCAATCTCATTTTGTTATTGCAAATCTAGGAGGCAAATATTGACTTACGTGTATATATGTGTCGGAAGAAAGAGAATAACCAACGTACTGATACTATCATGACCAGGGAAGTTGTCAAATCCAATATTATAGATAGTTTGCACACTGCAATTATGTCCATAACTGGTAATGGAGCCAGTTGGAGGTCTGGTTTTTGTTTTGCAGCTTGGCATGCGAGATTGTGCTTTTGGAGGCAGTCTCGGGCAATGGCTCTAGGATGAAATTAAGGAAAGAGAAGAACTGAAGCCAGAAAACACAGTCATGCTAGACGCTGCCTGCCTTGGAGGCGCTGCCGAGGAGCGAGGCCGTAGGAGGGTACATCTTCGTCTGCAACAACAATACCATGCCAGAGAACCTACAATGCTCTTTGGTGAGTCAGATGAGCTTTTCGTATCATTTTGCCATGAGTCAGATCATCAGTTTTGTTTGGCGTAGCATTTTGACCGTCCTTCAACCCTCCTTGAATACCTGACCCAAAGTTCCAAGCTTTTTCCCAAACCACCAAGCAGCTCGAACCTTTTTTTTTCTCCCGACCAATCGATTGACCAACGCAACATCTTGTAGTACTATAACCTTGTTTCTTACAATCATCGATATATAATCTGTTTTCCTTTTGTTGTGTTTATTCTAGGCCTTCCGTCTAGGTACCACGACTCCGTCCGGCAGATCACCCCGGGCCTCCCTCTGTTCCTGTACAACTACTCGACCCATCAGCTCCACGGCATCTTCCAGGCCGCCAGCTTCGGCGGGTCCAACATCGACCCCAGTGCCTGGGAGGACAAGAAGTGTCCAGGGGAGTCTCGTTTCCTCACCCAGGTCAAGGGCCAAGACCAAGAAGATCTACAACCCGCTGGAGGAAGACGCGTTCAGGCCCATCCTCCACCACTACGACGGACCAAAGTTCCGGCTCGAGC
The DNA here is from genome assembly GCA_963693085.1 of Alisma plantago-aquatica. Classification (NCBI taxonomy): domain Eukaryota; kingdom Viridiplantae; phylum Streptophyta; class Magnoliopsida; order Alismatales; family Alismataceae; genus Alisma; species Alisma plantago-aquatica. Next base: position 1,405,318,962 of record OY856411.1, on the reverse strand, counting down.
TCAGTGTCCCAGAGGTAAGAGAGAAGAACGAACTACATCCTTCTTTCCGCACATTTATTACTTGTTCCAGCTGTGAAAACTGGCTATAATCGAAGTCTCTATCTGGTATTTACTTGGTGTTCTTTGTGTTTTTGCTTCTGCAGGCCCTTGCTCTGCTTGACAAATTCGAAGAGAACAGCTATTGAGAGGAGATATCATCGCTGGAATTGGTGCTTATAATGACAAAACATATATATGCCTCATGCTAGATGCATGCGGTGATGCCAGAGAGTTGTTTCCAGAGACAGTAGAGTTGTTTTCAGAGATAGTATTAGCTGCCAGATGTATAAACTATTGCAGAACCGTTTCTTACTATCGACCTGCAAGATACTTGTCACCAATTTTTATTTCCATAGGAGAGATACGGGTGGTGGAGCTACCTGATTATTTGGCCGATCTCTGTCTCCATGTTAGTTTCTAGGACTTGAACTGCATTCTTCGTCTGTAAGCCAATGTAGCGCTTATTATTACAACCGGAGTATGTGGAATGACCCAAATGGCCGGGCTCGTAGGTGACGACCTACTGCGGGACGCCTATGGGGTTGACGGCGCCATAGGAGACCACCCAAATGTGATATAAATACATGTCCTCTCCATTAGACTGTTGTCAAGAAGAGCCTTACAACGGTGGTGGCTAGCAGCATCACCAAATGCTGTCGAAAGACCAGAGATAGTTCACCCATTTCCCCCCGGCCGGCAGTCACCACACACACTCTGTCTTCTGCTCTTTTCTTTGGCTCTGCAAAACTGGAGCTTCCTTCCCGGTCTTGTAATGGTGGTAGCAGAACTGGTAAGAACCAGGGGTCGAGAAATATCTAATGGAGTTGGTTTAAAAAAGGAGACCGCAAAATGGGGATATTGTTTTCAATCACCTATATCCACGACTAACGGTTGCATCTCAGTGGCCCACGTCCACCTTTTCTTAAGGGGTATGAATGTAGACGGGAGTTGAACGTAGAAACGGTTAGAGAATTTAACGTGCCATTTTGTTTGACATCCGTTGATCGTGGGATGAAGTTGAAAAGGTTAGAGATAAGAGAAAAATAAAATGAAAAAAGTGTGAAAAAACGTGAGAAGAGATTGAGTGAAGGAGAGTGCAAGCTTTTGCCACATTGGCAATACTGTGGTATGTGATTGGTCAATATGACTTTAGACGGGTGTATTTGAACTGCCTGCAAAACTCGCTCTTTTTATAGTAGTATAGATATATATATGTGTGTGTGTGTGTGTGTGTATTTAGTACCCATTCAGGTAACTAACTTTAGTTATCTGTGGATTTAATTTACAATAGAAAGGTACGTAATTGTAATGAGATAGGTAACTTTTGTTATGAGATGAACAAATTTATAATACAAACACTAATTTTGTATTACATGCCTGATTATAGGAAAAATGATATTTATGACAGTAATTTACGTTGTAAAACTGAAAAATGATATTTATGACAGTAATTTACGTTGTAAAACTATATATATATATATATATATATATATATATATATATATATATATATATATATATATATATAAGTGTGTGTATTCAGTACCCATTCAGGTAACTAATTTTTGTTATCTGTGGATTTAATTTGTAATAGAAAGGTACCTAATTGTAATGAAACAGGTAACTTTTGTTATGTGATGAACAAATTTGTAATACAAATACTAATTTTGTATTGCATGCCTGATTACAGTAAAAATGATATTTATGACAGTAATTTATGTTGTAATATAAAATGAGTATTTGTATTATAAATTTGGTCACCTCATTATAAACGTTGTATGTCTCATTACAAATAGTTACTTTTTTATTACAAAATAGATACACGGATAACTAAAGTTAGTTACTCATGCGGGTAGTGAATGAATGGTATATATATATATATATATATATATATATACACTCTACTATAAAAAGAATGAATACTTCTAACTAATTACAATTGTGTCATTTTCTCCGATTGCAAACCTTTCGACCAATCTGATTGTTGCATTTTCAAAATGCTACAACCTCCTTAACTCTCTCTCCCTTCAGAATTTTTCTCCTTTTTTTGTAGGAAAAAAATAGCCAATACAACATGGTCGCAGTCCGGTACCACGTATTCTGTTTCCTCTCATTACGCAACTACCAACTCTCAGCGTCTATTCAAATATCAGCCAAACCTGATCTGGTTATTTTCCCGCTTACTACTCTCCAACAAACTCTCCAATCATCTATTTTTATAATTTCAAACTCCCACACCCACACGTTTCCTCTCCACGAAGAAACAAATCCTTTGAAGAAACTAAGTTATGGTGTGACTTGATCTTATCATGAATTGAGATACCAGATTGCAGATATTCCTAACCATATCACGCTCAGAAACCTCTACATTCAAATTTTCAATTTTTTGCAGACGGTTGTCACCATTAATTGCTGACGGTTGTCAAGTTCCCACAGCGCCCATCAGTGGATATAAAGAAATCGTCGTCCCCTATTTTCATGAGGCATGGCTTTCAATGAGGAGGCTCAATTACTGGCCGCTACTCACGTTTCTCTCTCTGAACAACTCTTGCACTGCGCTAGCTTCTTTGTCGTTGGTAGTTCCATCCATGGTATGGCTTATCTTGTGTTGATGAATAAGTATTTTGAACAAACTGACCTTCATGTTTTCATGTAGACCTCTGGCTAAGACATAAAGGACGGGCTTCATTCTAGACCTAATTTTTTAGTAAAAGTTTGTTTCAGGGAGACTTCGCTGGTTCGCCACCGAGTTTCTTTCATAGTTACTGCTCGTATGTAGCGATATCGCCACTCTGCCAATACAACATGACTGCCGTTCAATTGGTGGTTAGGCGACGTTGTAGCTTATGCTATGTGAATGGTAGGTATTGATAGCTATGACTTCCAAGAATAAATGGTCTTGTAATGTCGTTATTGCATTGTCCACAAAATTAGTTTAGTGATTTTATGAAATAGTGTTGCAAATAACCCTCACACAACCATGATATGTTTTTGTGATAGCGTCAATTAAACAAAGTATAAGTTTGATGGTTTGTTGTTATTGTTATTGGTCTCTACATGTGAGCTCATTTAAAATTTCCAAACGAGATTTGATTTTTACTCTAAATCAATAGAGAATATGATATTAATCAACTTGATTTCACACAACAAGGTCACGGTTTTTGTTGCTTTCCCTGCACTTTTGAATTTGAACAACTCTTGCAGGAAGTAGTTACACATTTTCAAGGAAGAAGAACAAGGGAGAGAGATGAGGATGCATGCCGAGATGATCCTTGATGACTTGCCAACCATTTCACGGATATTCCATTCATCTTTCTAATAGTATGATATTGCATTCTCCTTTATTTTGATTTTATATTCGCACTGTTAAAAATCTTGACTTGATACCAATAGCTTGCAACCTCGGCGGGAGTGGTCTCAGCATAGATAGCGAGGAGCACCACCAGACCTTCAACTCCTTCCCCCATTAGTTTTGTAGTAAAAAACTACTTATGTACATGGGTAGTGCAAACTTTGATCATATTACCGTGAGTCTACGTAAATGTAAATGCATCTCTTCCACAGTCATTTATCCCATCATTACCAGTTTACCACTTTCTTTCATTAAAACACGAATCTTCGAAAGTTGTCTGACGTGTATTTTACTACGCGCTAAAAACGCAAGTGTACGCGTCGAGTAGTACAGGCCTTGTGAGGCCCGAGTCGAACACAGGGATACTCGGAAATATTGGAGACTCCTACTAACTATTTGCGATCAGCTAAGCCGAATAACAAATTGGGGTTGTTGAATAAAATTAAAAGAAAATAAAAATAAAACAAAGCAAACAATCGATTAAAGGTTAATTTAATCAATTCAAAAGGATATCTTTAGGATTGCGGTTTCACCGCGGGTTTTCATTGCAATAGGTTTTATATAATGCCTCACTCTTCTCTCTCTATCTGGGTAATGACCTGAAAACAGAATTGCCCACTGTCGTGGTACAATTCACTATCTAGGTTTAGGTCGGTTCCACTGTCGTAGTACCCTATACCCTAAACTAGATGCATTATGAACGATCTCTCAGTATCCACCATTAATTTTACACCACCTTGGTCAAGGGATTTGTCGATTAATGTAGATTCTGTCTCTTTTCAACCGTTAATCCTTCTTTCAAAGTGATTAAGGGCATTAGGTTATTATTATGGTGATCAAGCATAACAATATATGGAGAAAACGAAACTATACCACGGATTTAAGAGAGAAAATATGAATTACTATTATAAAACTGTCATACAATGAATCCCTGGGCTACTCCCGGTCCTAAAGATGAAGGGGATTAGCCCCGCATGGTTATCTCACACAAGTACAAGGTAGAGATAGGGGAAATCATGTGAAAAATGTGGAATGAAAGGGAAAACCTCTGAACGGAGAAGAATCAGTTGATCCTTTGTGTGGAACACGTGCTCTCCCGCCTTTCGGTGGTGAAATCCGTCTTCTGCGGCGTCCGGATCGACTGGTATGAGCTTCTGACCTCTGTTCTCCTATCCACTGCTCCTCGGTACTTGTGCAATGGCTAATCAGATCCCCCCACTGCTGGGTGGCCGTCATTAGGTATAAGTCCATAATTAGGTCGTTAATTAACTCCAGCCGTCTGATTGAGATCAATCTGAATCCAACGCATATCTGACGGCGTCGATACCATCGACGCGAGTCGATGGTATTGACCCGCTGCAGTAGAGAACCCTTCCTTTGTCGCGCCCGACATCATCTCGATACCATCGACTCAGGTCGATGGTATCGACTTCCTTTAGGCGTCAGTTTTGTCATTTTGCAACGCTGTAGCCTCCATGCGTCGATGGTATCGACTTGGTGTCGATACAATCGACTGCTTCTTCGCCAACAACCTGAAGGTGACTCGATACCATCGACATCAAAGTCGACAGTATCGACTTTTTCCTGCTTCTTTCGGCTGGCAACCTGTGACCATGTCGATGGTATCGACTTCCGTCGATGGTATCGACGGAAGCAAATACTCGTTTGTCCTGAAATTCAAAGACAAGATCACATCAATTCACACAAATAATAATAATTTGACAATTAATGCTCAAAATGATGAAATAAAGGGGATTTGACATAAAATAGCAATAAATACCAAATTGGATGAATTATGTGATATTAACCATAGAAATGACTAATTAAAGCATAAAACAAATATAAAACAGGTCTATAAATGCGACTCAAAATCATCGCATCAAACTCCCCTAAGCTTGAACGTTGCTCACCCTTGAGCAACTAATCCTTAGAATAGAATTGCTAATGTCAACTGAAAAACAACACAAAACACCCAACATCCCATATGACTCCCACCGGACATTCACATACCGGCCATCTCTAACCACGGAACGGTAATTACCCTAAAGGCGACAGTAATCATCCATAAAAGAAATTGACCTCAAAACTGATGAACACTATCACATAAGGCAGTTAATATAATAAAACTCGCCAGTTCAGCCTTGGTGCATCTTGTGATCTCCTATACTACGTTGCTCGCCCTAACTACCATCTATATGGAAGCAGTTCTCCTGATGTACATTAGTGAGGAGAAATTCACGGTGGCCTACCAATCCGAGCAACGGGTGGATGAAGATGGGTGGCTCATGGAAGAACGTGGAAGTATTGTACAGTTTCAACCTGCATAAAACAAAAATGTCCTATATGATGCAAATGCACATGAAAAATGCCCTAATGCCTAAAATTGGGTGGAATGATGCATGTACTAACCATCCATCTCAAAATGAAATGGAACTTCTAATTAAGCTACATCATGTACTTCAATTATCTCGAATTGCAGGTGATATTATGTTCCTTTCTCCTTCTTATTCTTATTGCTTCTACATAACTCTTTTTCATTATGCAGATTTTCTTTCAGAATTTTTTTCTTTTTTTTCAACCCTTTATATCCACGATTGATAATGAAAATTTTATCGGGCTTATTCTTCATACTCAAAAATTTGCACTATTCTGAAGCTATGGAACAGTTTAGTTCACTATTTTAAGGAAAATTGAGATACATGATGTACTTTATGCATGAAAATTATGAATGCAACTACATGGCATGCACCTAAGGGTAATGTGCATGAATCACTATACTTCATTTTTTTTCTTTTAATACAAAACATATGGAAAGTTACGATGCAAGTCCTATCTAGATGCTATGCAAACAAAAGGAATTAAAACTGCACTTTACTTCCAATTCTTTAGTGGATTATGGAAAAATAAAGTGGAACGATCACAAGACTAGATGACTGAACCTTAGAAAGATATTATGCGTCCCTCCTTATTGACCTGTGTAGTAGTTTAGAGGGTTATCTCTCTTACATCCAATTAAAGTCTCATTACCATTTGATCAGATTAGGCTCAAACAACCATTTCCGTCCACTTTCATGAATCATTAAGAGTACATGTGTGAGTTGTTGTTTTAGAGTTGACAGAACCAATCATTTTCATAGGATGTGTGCCCAAGATTAAACAAAACAATCTTTTCAAACACACAAAAAAAATTTTCAAATTTCCCTTGATTTTCCCTTGCACTACTAAAGAGATGACACAACTTTATGACATCCACAATTACACTAGATAGCATGTGGATCCTACAAAAACTAAAAAAAACAAGAAAACAAATAACAAGAACAAAAGCAATAATGCTAAAAACTAAAAACAATAAAAGATAAAGCTATTCCAACTACCCCCTAAGCTTGAATTCGACTATGGCCTCATAGTCAAAAATAAACTTAAAGATTGGAACAGTGATACCAAATCAGTCCTGTGGTGGTGGAGGTGGGTATTGCGGCGCCGTGGGGTCCCAAGACGGGTATTGCCCCTGAAAGGTCGGATCATACTGGGGCATCGGAGGAGGCTGTGGATACCCCCCAAAATAATTCTGGCTCCAGTAATGATCGTAAAATGGCTGCTGCTGCTGCTCCATCTTGTGCAGCCGATCATGGATGTTCTCCTAATTTGCAAAAAGAAGGCGCTCATTCTCGAAGATCGTCTGCTGGTTGACGAAGAGCCGGTTGGTGGTGTCTCGAATACCAGCATAGGCAGCTGTGTGGCTATGCTAAGCATATTGTACATGCCTTGCATGGAATAAGCATCCTCGCTGGGCTGCGAGGGCGGTGGTGTAGGCGGCGTAGGCTGTGACGATGAAGACGCACCCGGATGCATCCTAGGGCGCTTCCGGGGTGCTACTCGTGCTAGAAGAGGTGTAAGGGTCTCCTCTTCCTCCTCAGCCTCATCCTCCTGTCCGTCATCGCCGCCGTCATTTCCGCCTTCTTCATCAGAGTCGGCGATAGCTATGATTGGCCATCGAAAATGTTGTGCTCCCTCGATATTGAAGACCGGATCAGGCAGCGCACACTCCTGGTACTCTTGATTTACGTGGCAATGCGCAAAAGCCACACCAGTTCGGAGAAGAATGAGATTGGCTCGGTGTAGATGTTGCAAGTTGACCTTGCTTCTTGTAGAAAGAGGAGTCAGCTGATCGAGATTCAAGCCCAAGTAGAGGGCTACCTTGGTGACAAGCCCCCCAAAATGAATCAGGGCTTTTCTCGTGCTCCTCTTCACCGCCAATACTCGTTGTAGAAAGAATGCACCCCAGTTGCATTCTTGGCGCTTCAGGAGCTGATATAAGAAGAAAAGATCCGTCTCCTAAAATTTGCTTAGCGCCAGATCACTTCGAGAAAAGATGGTGGAACTCAACATCCGGTGCAATACCCGAACAAACGGGTGCTCGAAGTCGGCTACCGTAGCGTTGTGGTAGCTCACCGACCTCCCCTGTGGCACCGTCACCAACTCGGAGAAGAGAGCGTCGTAGTTGGTGTGGTTATCCGGCCGCCGGTGGTTGTACAGAGAATGATTCCAATTGAAGATCCTGCTGAATTGGCGAAGTGTGAGGGTATAGTCACAGTTGTACAGCCGGAAAGACACCTGGCCCTTTATCCATTCACGGTCGGTGGCGACGATGTCGTTGGGCACTACGCAGACGTCAAGTGACGCCATGAACTTCGCCACCAACTCTTTGCAGGTTGGCCACTCGCCGAAAAACGGCTGGCCATCAGCATGGTACTGTAACTCATCGGGCCTCCTGCTTGTACGTTTCGCCTGCCCCTGCAGAACATAAGCCAAATTGGCCTCGAATCTGAGGTCTCGGATCATTTCCCGGTCCACATACCGGGTGGGTTCGATCTTCCTTTTTAAGATCTCCTCATAGATCTTCTTCACCTCTGTGGAAGGATGCATCATGCGCGGCCGTGCAACCGACCCGGGAGGAGGTGGCACAAACTCCGGGATCTCCTCCGGGTCCGCACGTGAAGAAGATGCTCCAGCGACGTGAACCATGTTGGCGACGAGAAAGGGATTAGAAAAGAGAGCTCGGTGCAGAATGGAGATATGAATCTCCGCTCGGTGACGATCATCGCTCGGTGATGCTGGTCTTCGCTCTTGGATGGCTCAGGGAAGTGCTCGGCGCAAAGGGAGGAGATCACTCTGAAGGTGTGACGTCAAATGACGTAATGATTCTCCTTAAATAGACTTGGCCGGCGCCACTGTTAGCCCATCGATACCATCGACGCGAGTCGATGGTATCGACGTTGGTCGATGCTATCTGCCCCTCACATGGTATCGACGGTCGTCGATTGCTGGATATTGAAACACGGATCGTTGACGTGTCGATACCATCGACATGGGTCGATGGTATCGACGCTGCACCCAGATCGATGACGTGGAAGCCGCGATCACTGTCGATTTGTTTGCGTGGATCGGTGACATGGATGGTCGATACCATCGACTCGGGTCGATGGTATTGACTTTTCTTCATTGCGACACTGCCACTTTGCATTTCAACCTGTAACCATGTCGATACCATCGACATGGCCGTCGATGGTATCGAGTTGACTGTGACACATCGGTCTTAACTTCTCCAGAGATCTCGATGGTATCGATGCCTGTGTCGATACTATCGACTTTTCCTTTTCGACCACCTGTAGGTATGTCGATACCATCGACGAGGCCGTCGATGGTATCGACTCAGAATGAAATCTGTAGTCGTCAACCTGTACCCTTGTCGATACCATCGACGAGTGTGTCGATGGTATCGACTCTGCCTCAGCCTGCACAATGAACAAACGGATCAAGGTATCTTCTTTACACTAAAAGTTGAACAAAAATAAAGCAACCTACGATTATAAATAATCTATCCTAATGTACCGATGGTTGGGTTGCCTCCCAACAAGCGCCCTTATTTAACGTCTTAGGCTAGACTGCTTTCGGGCATCTCAATCATCCAAAAGTGAAATGAGTTTGACCTCATTCACCTTCCTCTTTTAACTCTCCCCAAAATAGAGCTTCAGCCTTTGTCCATTCACCAAAAACGTGGTATCACCATCACGCACTAAAATTGCGCCGTGTGGTTTGACCTCTTCCACCACGAACGGTCCACTCCACTGGGATTTGAGCTTCCCGGGATGCAACTTGAGTCGTGAGTTGAACAACAAAACACTATCTCCCTTCTTGAATGTGTGCAACTCGATGTGGCGATCATGGATCAGCTTTGTGCGCTCCTTGTATATCCGTGCGTTCTCATACGCCGTCATCCTTAGCTCGTCCAACTCATTCAATTCAAGCATCCTCTTTCTCCCCGCTTCATTGTAACTCAGATTTAGCCTTCTAAGCGCCCAATGGGCCTTGTGCTCCAACTCAACCGGCAAATGACAAGCCCGGCCATACGCCAACCTAAAAGGTGTGGTGCCTATAGGTGTTTTATAAGCCATCCTATATGCCCACAACGCATCCGGTAGTAGGGCACTCTAGTTCTTCCTCGTGGATGGCACCGTACGCTCTAGAATCTTCTTAATTTCACGGTTTGAGACCTCCACCTGCCCTTGGGTCTGTGGGTGATATGGGGTGCCTATGTTGTGCTTGACCCCATATTTCTTCAATAATGTCGAAAACTTTTGATTCCTAAAATGCGTACCCCCATCACTGATTATCATTCGGGGTACACTAAACCTGCAGAAAATATTTTCCTTCACGAATCTGCACACTACAGTGGAATCATTAGTCCTTGTGGGTATTGCTTCCACCCACTTTGACACATAATCAACTGCTAATAAAATGTATAAATTGGAGTTTGAGGACACAAAAGGTCCCATGAAATCTATGCCCCAAAGATCAAACACCTCCACTTCCTGAAACACATTTAGGGGCATCTCCTGTCGCTTTGAGATATTACATGCACGCTGGAAAGAATCACATTGCCTCACAAAATCGTAGGCATCCCGAAACAACGTTGGCCAATAAAGGCCACTTTCCAAAACCTTAGCTGCCGTGCGCGAGCTTGCGTGGTGTCCTCCCGTGGGTGATGCATGGCAATGTTGGAGAACGCTCACGTACTCCATTTCAGGCACACACCTGTGCAAGATACCGTCCCTGCATTGCTTAAGAAGAAGTGGATCATCCCAAAAATAATATCTTAAAGAATGGAAAAATCTTTTCTTCTCCTGATATGACCAATCTTCCGGGATGATCCCGCAAGCCAAATAATTTACAATCTCAGCGAACCAAGGATCTTTAGAGTTAATCTTCAAAAGTTGTTCATCCGGAAACATCTCTGTTATGGGTATATGTAAATCTTTTTCATCCACCCTTTCTAACCTAGACAAATGATCTGCAACAACATTTTCAATCCCAGATTTACCCTTGATTTCGATGTCAAATTCTTGTAAGAGCAAAATCCACCTAATGAGTCCAGGCTTTGCGTCTTTTTTCTCCATTAAGTATTTTATCGCGGCATGGTCAGTCCATACAACTACTTTAGATCCAACTAAATACTGCCGGAATTTTTCAAAAGCGAAAACAACGACGAGTAATTCTTTTTCCGTAGTTGTATAATTCAATTGGGCATCATTCAAGGTCTTTGAAGCGTAAAAAATCACGGTGGGCTTATTGTCAATCCGTTGCCCCAACACAGCTCCTACCGCAAAGTCTGAAGCGTCACACATTAGTTCAAAGGGTTTTGTCCAATCCGGTGTTTGAACAACCGATGCAGAAATTAGCTTTTCTTTTAACACTTCGAACGCATGTAGACACTTATCATTGAAATCAAAAACTGCATCTTTCTCCAAAAGCTCGGATAGAGGTTTCACGATTTTAGAAAAATCCTTTATAAATCGTCGATAGAACCCGGCATGTCCCAGGAAACTTCTTACCCCTTTTACTGAATTTGGTGGGGGCAATTTGGAAATGACCTCAATTTTTACTGGATCGACCTCTAAACCTTTACTAGAAACCTTATGTCCTAGAACTATTCCCTCATTCACCATCATGTGACATTTTTCCCAATTGAGGACCAAATGTGTGTCCTCACGTCGCTGTAAAACTTTGTCCAGATTATAGAGACATTCATCAAACGATGCACCATGCACTGAAAAGTCATCCATAAAAACCTCGAGACAACGTTCTACCATGTCAGAAAATATGGCGAGCATACATCGTTGAAACGTCACCGGTGCATTGCATAAACCAAAAGGCATGCGGCGGTACGCGAAAGTCCCATAGGGACAAGTGAAAGTAGATTTCTCTTGATCTGAAGGATCAATCGAGATCTGGTTGTACCCCGAGTACCCGTCAAGAAAACAAAAATGTGATCTACCGGCAAGACGCTCTAAGATTTGATCAATGAACGGTAAAGGAAAATGATCCTTTAGCGTGGCGGCATTCAAACGGCGGTAGTCAATGCAAACTCGCCACCCGGTTACCAATCGGGTGGTGACAGGTTCATTTAGCAAATTTTGGGTGACAGTAATTCCCCCCTTCTTAGGGACTACCTGTATGGGACTCACCCATGTCGAGTCTGATATGGCGTAAATAATACCTGCAGTAAGAAGTTTAATGACCTCCTTCTTCACAACCTCCATCATGCTTGGATTGAGACGTCGTTGAGGTTGAATCACGGGCTTGGCTCCCTCCTCGAGCCGGATCTTGTGCTGGCATAGGGTAGGGGAAATCCCCTTGATATCTGCAACAGACCACCCAAAAGCTCCCCGGTGGTTCTTCAGCACTATCAACAGTTGCTCCTCCTCATCCGCACTCAAATAGGCAGAAATGATCACTGGTAACTTATCTTCCTCAGCTAGGAAGACATATTTGAGATGCAGTGGCAGCGGCTTTAATTCAAGATCTGGCGGGCTGATCAAAGATGATTAAAGCGGCGGGAGAAGTTCACCTAAATCTTCATAGTGCCTCGAATAGAAGCATGGAAGCATCTGAAGCATTTTAGCGCACTCCTTGAGTGAATTGCTCTGCATCCAATCATGTGCAATGTTTAACAAACACGCCTCCAATGGTAATTCCGAAAATGTATCAGAAATAGAATTAGAAATCACATCATCCTCCAGAAAAAGGGGAATGTCCTCATTCTCATCATTCGGGAACCCCACAGCTTTGCACAAAGAAATTACTTTGGTCTGCTGCATGATATCTACAACTAAAGTTCCATTGTCCACCTTGCTTATCACATGAGCCATGTCCATAAATGGCTTCCCAAGACAAAGTGGAATATTACTATCCAAATGTTTTACCATATTGCATTGTTCCTTTGCTTTAGATGACGTAGTACTTGAAGGCATGACCATCTCAAAGCGGTCTTCAGCTATGCCCAAGGTCACACGACCTCTCCCCATCTCTAAGATCATGTCGGCTGTAGCTTGGAAAGGACGTCCAAGTAACAATTCGTTGCCATGATCATCCTGCATCTCCATAACTACAAAATCTGCCGGAAACAAAAATCTATCCACCTTTACTAACACATCTTCTCATATTCCATAAGGTTTTACCACAGAGTTATCCGCCAATTGAATCGTCATATTGCTTGGCCGTGACTCCTTCAATCCCAGCTTTTTAAATGTAGAAAGGGGCATCAAGTTGATGCTTGCCCCTGAGTCACATAATGCTTCACCGAATTTAAACTTCCCAATATAGCAAGAAATGTTAAAGCACCTGGGATCTTGCCTCTTTGGTGGTAAAATGCCCATGATGAAGGCACTCACTTGCTCCTTAAACACGACAACCTCTGTATCCGGAATTTTCCTCTTTTTGGTTATGACATCCTTTAGAAACTTCCCGTATGAAGGAATCTGCTCAATAGCTTCCAATAAAGGGATATTGACTGAAAGCTTCCTAAAAGTGTCTAAGAACTTCTTGAACTGTGCATCTGCCTTCCTCGCTTTAGCACTATTTGGATACAGGACCGGAACAGCTTGTGCCCTTTGATGAGGTGGCACATAAGGTGTCTTTTGCTGAGATTCCTCCTCTGCAACCTGTTCTTCAGTATCATCTACAACTGTGTCCTCAACCTGCCCTGTGACTGGTATGTGCTGCTCCTCATTGGATTTACGTTCTTCTTCAGTTTGTGGTGTGCTTGTCTCCTCGGCCCTTGGATTCAACAATTTCTTGGCACTTCTTAGCAGAATAGCCTTCGCTTGCTGATTTCCCCCGGGAACATTGGTATTCCCCGGAAAACCTGGATGTGTCGGCTTCTTCAAACTGGCGATCTCGGCTGCCATCTGTGCCATAGATGTCTCAATGGTCCTCATTTGAGCCCCATGGCTCTGCAATGTTTGCCCAAATTGATTCATGAACTCTCCTTGCTGCTTGATTTGCTGGCCAAACGTATTCATTAGCTCTTGATTTTGCTTTATAACCTGATTGAGCAGCTCCGTGCTCTTATCTTCTGCTACTGGCGTGGGTTTGGCATCCAGATCCTGTAAATAATTATTTGGATCCTTCCAAGAGAACTTTTTATCTTTTCTCCATGAATAGTCATTGTTCCTGTATCCTTGCTGTTGTCTCATGTATTTGACTTGAGACTCATCCTCGGACTCATTTTCCTCCTTTTGCAGTAGCTTCTTGGCGAGAAGATCCATCTTCTCATTCAGATCTTTCATTGCCTTGGACTCTCCTGCAACTCGAACTTGCTCTACCGAGCCTCTTTCTCTCTCACCCCAGGACTGCTTTCTAGCCATATTCTTGAGTATCTCCTAACATCTGGTGTTTGTATTGTTCAGAAAGAAACCTGACCCAGCTGAATCCAAATTACTCCTATCATGCTCAGAGAGAGAAAAATAGAAGATCTTCACCTTCGTATCTTTGTCCAACCCATGATGCGGGCACCTCCTCAGCATAACCTGAAATCTCTCTCAGGTCTCTGAATATGTCTCACCGGCCTGTTGGGTGAAGTTATGAATCTTCCGGATCATGTCGTTAGTCTTCTCAGGAGGGAAGAACCTCTCAAAGAATACCTCCACCATATGGTCCTAGGACTCCACAAACTCATCGTCCAAATTATGCAGCCACTCTCGCGCGGCTCCCGCTAAAGAACTCGGGAAGAGCTTGAGATATAGTGCATCCTGTGGAAATCGATCGATTTTTACCATGTCACAGTTTTCAACAAATTGGCTGATATGCGCGACGGGGTCCTCATTCTTGAGCCCATGAAAAGCATTCGACTTGACCAGATTTATCAAAGCCGGATCAATCTTATATGTTGGTATGTTGATTGTCTGCTTCTTTATAGGCCCCTTGGAAGCTGATGCGGAAGAAGCCTTGATCTTCTCCCATATGGTCTGTGCGTCGGCCATCTCTTCCTATTCAAATTCAGAATCTATCTCTTCTTGGTGTTCTTGCTCGTTAAAATCTTCGTCCTCAGGTCCCGACAGTGGAACCTCGGGTGTGGGATTCGCGTAGTCAGTACTGCGCGTTTGCACCATACACAACACTTGAAATAAGAAAATTTAGTTCAGTACAGTGCTTTGATGAGTATGAAAATGAACGAACAATAGAAAGAAAATATTTGAAGTTGAATGAAAATCATAAAAAAAAATGTGGCCTAGAGTGCCCGCTCGTAGCACTCGAAGTGCCAACAATTTCGCCGTATCCCCGGCAACGGCGCCAAAAACTTGACGTGTATTTTACTACGCGCTAAAAATGCAAGTGTACGCGTCGAGTAGTATAGGCCTTGTGAGGCCCGAGTCGAACACAGGGATACTCGGAAATGTTGGAGACTCCTACTAACTATTTGCGATCAGCTAAGCCGAATAACAAATTGGGGTTGTTGAATAAAATTAAAAGAAAATAAAAATAAAACAAAGCAAACAATCGATTAAAGGTTAATTTAATCAATTCAAAAGGATATCTTTAGGATTGCGGTTTCACCGCAGGTTTTCATTGCATTAGGTTTTATATAATGCCTCACTCTTCTCTCTCTATCCGGGTAATGGCCTGAAAACAGAATTGCCCACTGTCGTGGTACAATTCACTATCTAGGTTTAGGTCGGTTCCACTGTCGTAGTACCCTATACCCTAAACTAGATGCATTATGAATGATCTCTCAGTATCCACCATTAATTTTACACCACCTTGGTCAAGGGATTTGTCGATTAATGTAGATTCTGTCTCTTTTCAACCGTTAATCCTTATTTCAAAGTGATTAAGGGCATTAGGTTATTATTATGGTGATCAAGCATAACAATATATGGAGAAAATGAAACTATACCACGGATTTAAGAGAGAAAATATGAATTACTATTATAAAACTGTCATACAATGAATCCCTGGGCTACTCCCGATCCTTAAGATGAAGGGGATTAGCCCCGCATGGTCATCTCACACAAGTACAAGGTAGAGATAGGGGAAATCATGTGAAAAACGTGGAATGAAAGGGAAAACCCCTGAACGAAGAAGAACAGGTTGATCCTTTGCGTGGAACACGTGCTCTCCCGCCTTTTGGTGGTGAAATCCGTCTTTTGTGGCATCCGGATCGACTGGTATGAGCTTCTGGCCTCCGTTCTCCTCTCCACTGCTCCTCGGTACTTGTGCAATGGCTAATCAGATCCCCCCCCACTGTTGGGCGGTCGTCATTTGGTATAAGTCCCTAATTAGGTCGTTAATTAACTCCAGCCGTCTGATTGAGATCAATCTAAATCCAACGCATATCTGACGGCTTTGATACCATCGACACGAGTCGATGGTATCGACCTGCTGCAGTAGCGAACCCTTCCTTTGTCGTGCCCGACATCATCTCGATACCATCGACTCAGGTCGATGGTATCGACTTCCTTTAGGCGTCGGTTTTGTCGTTTTGTGACGTTGTAGCCTCCGTGCGTCGATGGTATCGACTTGGTGTCGATACTATCGACTGCTTCTTTGCCAACAACCTGAAGGTGACTCGATACCATCGACATCAAAGTCGATAGTATCGACTTTTTCCTGCTTCTTTCGGCTGGCAACCTGTGACCATGTCGATGGTATCGACGGAAGCAAATACTCATTTGTCCTGAAATTCAAAGACAAGATCACATAAATTCACACAAATAATAATAATTTGACAATTAATGCTCAAAATGATGAAATAAAGGGGATTTGACATAAAATAGCAAAAAAGACCAAATTGGATGAATTATGCGATATTAACTATAGAAATGACTAATTAAAGCATAAAACACATATAAAACATGTCTATAAATGCGACTCAAAATCATCGCATCATTGCCACATTCAATAATGACTCTCTACCACCACTATAGTTATATAAATTTCTCATAGTGTTTCTCACCTTCATCATGCCTGATGGGGTAATGTGCATGTGAGCCTTCTCTTTCTCTTCAACCAAAACAACCACCCTAACTTCTAATCATTGATCCGCCTCCTAATCCTCTTCAAAAATATGTTACAATGCTAGGTTAGGTCCCCTTTGGATGTTGTAGTCAAAAGTATATCTGTAGTTGTCAAGTATTAGGATTCTAATTGCATTCAATATCAATCCCATTCTTAAGAAAATTATCATTTAGATAGACCAATCTGCAAACGCAGATAATACAAACCAATTGCTATATGTGAGATTAACTCGGTATGATGAATGAAGTTGTTAACTTTGTTGTTTTGTTCATTTCTTAATGACAGGAAAATCGAATTACATACATATATATAGTCACAGGGGCCAACGTTTCAGTTACACGAAGATGATGGGAACTGTAATGGTCCTGACTTGATTGTCATTTAAGCACCGTGCGACTTGAAGGGTTGAGCATGTTCATGTCCTTTGCATGCTTCAGTTTGGGGGCGATCATAGTGCCTTAGTTACTGACATGGCTCGGGTGACTTAGCGCCTGGTGGCTGATCTTTCTGCTGACTCAAATGCTGACTTGTTTGCAGATTTGGTTGAGGTGGTCGATCATCTTGACACCCTCCTGCAAGCTTGGGGTGAGAGAATCGCAGGCCGAGCTTAAGAGAAAGAGTGCGGAAGGAGTTTTTGTCCAATGCTTTGGTGAACAGATCAACCAACTTATCATGGGTAGAAACAAACTGAGTGACGATGTGTCCAAATAGGACCTTCTCGCGTATGAAATGGTAGACTAGTTCAATGTGTTTGGTGTGTGCGTGAAGGATAGGGTTGACAGTGAGGTAGAGTGCGCTCAGGTTGTCACAGTAGAGTGTGGAGGGGGCTGGTTGTGGGAGGTGTAATTCTTGAAGAAGATGGGAAATCCAGGTGAGCTCGGCGGCGGTTTGAGAGAGAGCATGGTATTCAGATTCAGTGCTAGACTTGGAGACAGTTGGTTGTTTCTTAGAGGACCATGATATGCAGGTGTGGCCAAGGAAGATGCAGTAGCCACTGGTGCTATGGCGGGTGAGGGGATAGCCAGCCCAGTCAACATCAGAGAAGCTGGACACATGTAGGTGTGTGTCCTTGTAGATCTGTAGTCTGAGGTGGGAGCTACCCTTTATGTACCGGAGGATGCGTTTCACAAGGGTCATGTGGAGGTTAGTGGGTTGATGAAGGAATTGGTAGGCAAGATTGACGGTGTAGATGATATCTGGGCGAGTGAGAGTGAGGTATTGGAGTGATCCTACTATGCGGCGGTAGTCATGGGGGTTGGGTATTGGTGTACCTTGGTGGAGAAGAGAGTCGCGAAGGAAGGTGGTGCTTACTGGGGTAGGTGTCGGTTTACAGTCGAGCATGTGTTCCCGATCGAGCACATTGATGGCGTACTTGCTTTGGTGTGGGAGAAGGCCTTGAGGATTTGGTTCAGCTTGAATACTGAGAAAGAAACGGAGAGGGCCAAGGTTGCGGATGGAGAATTCATTTTCAAGTGAGAGGATTGTATGAGTGATATAGGTGAGTGAGTTACCTATGAGGAGGATGTCATCGACGTAGAGAAGTAGATAGGTGGTGCAGGTGGAGGTGGAGAAGACAAAGATAGACGAGTCACTGACACAGGGATTGGTGTCGTCGTTCTTTCCGATGTTCGAAGTCCTGAAGAAGGGGAAGGACGTCGTTGAAGGAAGGTATTGGTGGTTTGAGCATGGCCACCACAAAGCGATCATAGTTGTTGTTGTCAATTCCATTGAGTAAGGTGAACACCTTCTCTTAATCACTAACGGTGTAGCCAATGGCATTGAGTTGGTCGTAGATGGTCTTGAGCTTGCGGGTGTACTCAAGTAGAGTATCATTGCCTTTGCAGAACGTTCGAAGTTGTGATTTGAGTTCAAATTCTCTGGTTTGATATGCTTGGGCGAACCTCTTGGCGAGGGTGATCCAGACTTGATGCAAGGTAGTGCATCCAATGACACGTAAGGTTGGGATGCATCAAGTTGGGTGGGAGGTGAGGAGACGGGGTGGAGGTAGACAAGGCAGTGATGGATTTAGGGTTTGTAGGGACACTATTAGAGGTAGACGAAGTAGGGATGGGCTTGTAGGGAAACTGTTCTTCGTTGAAGATAATGTGCTTGGAGATGTATAGACGGTTGGTTTTGATGTGAAGGCATTTGTAGCCTTTGTATTGGGAGCTATAGCTGAGGAAGAGGTAGGGAAGAGATCGAGTGTCGAGCTTGTCAGCTGAGTAGTTTCTCAGGTAGGGGAAACAGAGACAC
Organism: Alisma plantago-aquatica; assembly: GCA_963693085.1. Lineage (NCBI taxonomy): Eukaryota > Viridiplantae > Streptophyta > Magnoliopsida > Alismatales > Alismataceae > Alisma > Alisma plantago-aquatica. The sequence goes on along the minus strand of OY856411.1, from coordinate 1,405,299,962 downwards.
CTGAAGGTGCGGAGGTGGGAGTAGCTGGGTTTAGATTTGTAGAGGAGTTCAAAGGGGGTTTTCATGTCTAGGAGAGGAGTTGGTAAATGATTGATTAAGTAGGTGGCAGTGTGGAAAGCTTCTGCCCAGAAGGGTTTGGGTAGTTGAGCTTCGAAGAGCATGGCTAATCCAAGTTCTGTAATGTGGCGATGTTTGCGTTCAGCTACACCATTTTGGGATGGGTCATGTGGACATGAAATCTGATGTAGAATGCCATGGTCGGAGAAAAATTGTTTGAGATGTTGATTGACAAATTTGCCACCACCGTCACTTTGGAACATCTTGATGGATGTGTTAAACTAGGTTCAAACCATGTTGTAGAAGGTGACGAAGATGTCGTTAAACTCACCTTTATGTTTCATAAGATAAAAACAGCTGAACCAACTATAGTCATCGGTCATGAGTACATAGTAGGGAAAGCCATGTTGGGAGGAAGTAGGAGCTTTCCCCCAGACATCACAGTGCACAAGGTGAAACGCCTCAGTAGACCTTACATGTTTATGACTGATAGACAGACGTTTACTTTTACTAAGTTCACAGCTCGAGCAGATGTTGTCGACGGTGGAGGTGGAGGTGATAAGCTTCTCGTTCAGTAAATGGCGGAAGATGGAGTTGTTGGGGTGTCCCAACCTTTTGTGCTAGACATTGCCGGAAGCTTTTGTGAAGCGGGAGCAGAAGAAGCTTTGAGGCGATGAAGCTGGCAGAGTGGGCAGAAGATAGATACCGCGATTACACCGACCCTGAGCCAGTGTGTGGTGTGTCTTGAGGTCCTTCACAATGACAAGGTCCTTAGTAAAAACAAAATAGTAGGGAAATTGAGAGGTTAGTTTGGATACAGATAAGAGGTGGCGATGAATAGCAGGAACAACAAAAACATGTCTTAGAGGTATTCGACAGAATGTCATGTCTCCGGTGTGTGTGATGGGTTGGAAACTACCATTTCCAACCATGATGGTGTCATCACCTTTGTAAGCGTGAAGGTGGTGGAGGTTACCTGGAGTGTGGGTTACATGGTCAGTAGCACCAGTGTCCACACACCACTCAGGGAGATCAGCTTCATTGAGGCGGAGAGCTGCGAGAGCAGAGCTGTTGTGATCCATGAGGTGAGCAGGGATGATGGAGGCCTGATGGTTGTTGTCGAATCGGTGCCAACAACGGAGGGCAGTGTGCCTTCTCTTCTTGTAGATTTGGCACACGGGAAGGTCATTGTTGTGGTAGGAGTCTATCTGGGCTGGAGGATTCCCGCGACCATGTGAGGTAGTGTGGGGTGAGTGACCAAGGATGCTTGGAGAGGAGAAATGGTGTCAACCCCGACCTTTGAGAGGCATGCGTCCCCGTCCACTGACGAAGTAATTGGGATAGGGAGTTGGGTTGTTGTAGGGGTTGTTGTTGTGTGTATTGGAAGTGATCTTGTTGGTGAAGAAGATGGTGGGGGACAGGGACTGGTGTCCCTGTTCTTTCCGACGTTCGAAGTCCTGAAGAAGGGGAAGGACGTCATTGAAGGAAGGGATCGGTGGTTTGAGCATGGCCACCACAAAGCCTTCATAGTCGTTGTTGTCAAGTCCATTAAGTAAGGTGAACACCTTCTCTTTATCACTAACGGTGTAGCCGATGGCATTGAGCTGGTCACAGATGGTCTTAAGCTTGCGGGTGTACTCAAGTACAATATCATTGCCTTTACAGAATGTTCGAAGTTGTGATTTGAGTTCAAATTCTCAGGTTTGAGATGCTTGGGCGAACCTCTTGGTGAGGGTGATCCAGACCTGATGCGAGGTAGTGCATCCAATGTCACGTAAGGTTGGGATGCATCAAGTTGGGTGGGAGGTGAGGAGACGGGGGTGGAGGTAGACAAGGCAGTGATGGATTTAGGGTTTGTAGGGACACTATTGGAGGTAGATGAAGCTGTGATGGGCTTGTAGGGAAATTGTTCTTCATTGAAGATAGTGTTCTTGGAGATGTATAGATGGTTGGTTTTGATGTGAAGGCATTTGTAGCCTTTGTATTGGGAGCTATAGCCGACGAAGAGGCAGGGAAGAGATCAAGTGTCGAGCTTGTCAGCTTAGTAGTTTCTCAGGTAGGGGAAACAGAGACACCCGAAGGTGCATAGGTGGGAGTAGCTGGGTTTGGATTTGTAGAGGAGTTCAAAGGGGGTTTTCATGTCTAGGAGAGGAGTTGGTAAACGATTGATTAGGTAGGTGGTACTGTGGAAAGCTTCTGTCCAGAAGGGTTTGGGTAGTTGAGCTTAGAAGAGCATGGCTAATCCAAGTTCTGTAATGTGGTGATGTTTGCGTTAAGCTACACCATTTTGGGATGGGTCATGTGGACATGAAATATGATGTAGAATGCCATGGTCGGAGAATAATTGTTTGAGGTGTTGATTGACAAATTCGCCACCGCCGTCACTTTGGAACATCTTGATGGATGTGTTAAACTGGGTTCGAACCATGTTGTAGAAGGTGATGAAGATGTCGTTAAACTCACTTTTATGTTTCATAAGATAAAACCAGCTTAACCTACTATAGTCATCCATCAGGAGTACATAGTAGGCAAAGACATGTTGGGAGGAAGTAGGAGCTTTCCCCCAGACATCACAGTGCACAAGGCGAAATGCCTCAATAGACCTTACATGTTTATGACTGATAGACAGACATTTACTTTTACTAAGTTCACAGCTCGAGCAGATGTTGTCGACGGTGGAGGTGGAGGTGATAAGCTTCTCATTCAGTAAATGGCAAAAGATGGAGTTGTTGGGGTGTCCCAACCTTCTGTGCCAGACATTTCCAGAATCTTTTGTGAAGCGGGAGCAGAAGAAGCTTTGAGGCGATGAAGCTGGCAGAGTGGGTAGAAGATAGATACCGTGATTACACTGACCCTGAGCCAGTGTGTGGTGTGTCTTTAGGTCCTTCACAATGACAAGTTCCTTAGTAAAAACAAAATAGCAGGGAAATTGAGAGGTTAGTTTGGATACAGATAAGAGGTGACGCTGAATAGCAGGAACAAAAAAAACATGTCGTAGAGGTATTCGACAGAATGTCATGTCTCCGGTGTGTGTGATGGGTAGGAAACTACCATTTCCAACCATGACGGTGTCATCACATTTGTAAGAGGGAAGGTGGTGGAGGTTATCTGGAGTGTGGGTTACATGGTCAGTAGTACCAATGTCAACGCACCACTCAGGGAGATCAACTTCATTTAGGCGGAGAGCTACGAGAGTGGAGCTGTTGTGATCCATGAGGTGAGCAGGGATGTTGGAGGCCTGATGGTTGTTATCGAATCGGTGCCAACAATGGAGGGCAGTGTTCCCTCTCTTCTTGCAGATTTGGCACACAGGAAGGTCATTGTTGTGGTAGGAGTCTATCTGGGCTGGAGGATTCCCGTGACCATGTGAGGTAGTGTGGGGTGAGTGACCAAGGATGCTTGGAGAGGAGAAATGGTGTCAACACTGACCTCTCAGAGGCATGCGTCCCCGTCCACTGACAGAGTAATTGGGATAGGGAGTTGGGTTGTTGTAGGGATTGTTGTTGTGTGTATTGGAAGTGGTCTTGTTGGTGAAGAAGATGGTGGTGGATAGGGATTGGTGTCGCTGTTCTTTCCAACGTTCGAGGTCCTGAAGAAGGGGAAGGATGTCGTTGAAGGAAGGGATTGGTGGTTTGAGCATGGCCACCACAAAGCCTTCATAGTCGTTGTTGTCATGTCCATTAAGTAAGGTGAACACCTTCTCTTGATCATTGACGGTGTATTTGATGGCATTGAGCTGGTTGCAGATGGTCTTGAGCTTGCGGGTGTACTCAAGTAGAGTATCATTGCCTTTGCAGAACGTTCGAAGTTGTGATTTGAATTCAAATTCTCAAGTTTGAGATGCTTGGTCGAACCTCTTGGTGAGGGTGATCCAGACCTGATGTGAGGTAGTGCATCCAATGACACGTAAGGTTGGGATGCATCAAGTTGGGTGGGAGGTGAGGAGACGGGGGTGGAGGTAGACAAGTCATTGATGGATTTAGGGTTTGTAGGGACACTGTTGGAGTTAGACGTAGAAGTGATGGACTTGTAGGGAAACTATTCTTCGTTGAAGATAACGTGCTTGGAGATGTATAGATGGTTGGTTTTGATGTGAAGGCATTTGTAGCCTTTGTATTGGGAGCTATAGCCGAGGAAGAGGCAGGGAAGAGATCGAGTGTCGAGCTTGTCAGCTGAGTAGTTTCTCAGGTAGGGGAAACAAAGACACCCGAAGGTGCAGAGGTGGGAGTAGCTGGGTTTGGATTTGTAAAGGAGTTCAAAGGGGTTTTTCATGTCTAGGAGAGGAGTTGGTAAACAATTGATTAGGTAGGTGGCAGTGTGGAAAGCTTCTGCCCAGAAGGGTTTGGGTAGTTGAGCTTCGAAGAGAATGGCTAATCCAAGTTCTATAATGTGGCGATGTTTGCGTTAAGCTACACCAGTTTGGGATGGGTCATGTGGACATGAAATCTGATGTAGAATTCCATGGTTGGAGAAGAATTGTTTGAGGTGTTGATTGACAAATTCACCACCACCGTTACATTGGAACATCTTGATGGATGTGTTAACCTGGGTTCGAACCATGTTGTAGAAGGTGATGAAGATGTCGTTAAACTCACTTTTATGTTTCATAAGATAAAACCAGCTGAACTGACTATAGTCATCGGTTAGGAGTACATAGTAGGCAAATCCATGTTGGGAGGAAGTAGGAGCTTTACCCCATACATCACAGTGCACAAGGAGAAACGCCTCAGTAGACCTTACATGTTTATGACTGACAGACAGACATTTACTTTTACTAAGTTCACAGCTCGAGCAAATGTTGTCGATGGTGGAGGTGGAGGTGATAAGCTTCTCGTTCAGTAAATGGCGGAAGATGGAGTTGTTGGGGTGTCCCAGCCTTTTGTGTCAGACATTGCCGGAAGCTTTTGTAAAGCAGGAGCAGAAGAAGCTTTGAGGCGATGAAGCTGGAAGAGTGGGCAGAAGACAGATATCATGATTACACTGACCCTGAGCCAGTGTGTGGTGTATCTTGAGGTCCTTCACAATGACAAGGTCCTTAGTAAAAACAAAATAGCAGGGAAATTGAGAGGTTAGTTTGGATACAGATAAGAGGTGACGCTGAATAGAAGGAACAACAAAAACATGTCGTAGAGGTATTCGACAGAATGTCGTATCTCTGGTGTGTGATGGGTAGGAAACTACCATTTCCAACCATGATGGTGTCATCACCTTTGTAAGCGCAAAGGTGGTGGAGGTTACCTGGAGTGTGGGTTATGTGGTCAGTAGCACCAGTGTCAACACACCACTCAGGGAGATCAGCTTCGTTGAGGTGGAGAGCTGTGAGAGCGGAGCTATTGTGATCCATGAGGTGAGTAGGGATGTTGGAGGCCTGATGGTTGTTTTCGAATTGGTGCCAAAAACGGAGGGCAGTGTGCCCTCTCTTCTTGCAGATTTGGAACACGAGAAGGTCATTGTTGTGGTAGGAGTCTATCTGGGCTGGAGGATTCCCGTGACCATGTGAGGTAGTGTGGGGTGAGTGACCGGGGATACTTGGAGAGTAGAAATGGTGTCAACCCCGACCTTTGAGAGGCATGCGTCCCCGTCCACTGACGGAGTAATTGGGATAGGGAGTTGGTTTGTTGTAGGGGTTGTTGTTGTGTGTATTGGAAGTGGTCTTGTTGGTGAAGAAGATGGTGGGGGATAGGGATTGGTGTCGTCGTTCTTTCTGACGTTCGAAGTCCTAAAGAAGGGGAAGGACGTCGTTAAAGGAAGGGATTGGTGGTTTGAGCATGGCCACTACAAAGCCTTCATAGTCGTTGTTGTCAAGTCCATTGAGTAAGGTGAACACCTTCTCTTGATCACTGACGATGTAGCTGATGGCATTGAGCTAGTCACAGATGGTCTTGAGCTTGCGGGTGTACTCAAGTAGAGTATCATTGCCTTTGCAGAACGTTCAAAGTTGTGATTTGAGTTCAAATTCTCTCGTTTGAGATGCTTGGGCGAACCTCTTGGTGAGGGTGATCCAGACTTGATGCGAGGTAGTGCATCCAATTATTTCTCCCATAACCTCTTCTGAGAGAGATCTGGTGATCCACCCTTTGAGCAGGCGGTCGGTTCGGGTCCATTCTTTGTGCTTTGGGTTGGCATCGGGAGGCCGGTGTCATCAGTGATGATGAGTGGTGGGCACTCTTCGGTTCCGTTGAGGAAGCCATCCAAGCAACATGATTCGGCTAGGGTTTTGACTTGGGCTTCCCACAGTAGGAAGTTGCTAAGGTTTAGTTTGAGGGAGATAAAGTTGGCAACATTGAGTCCTACGGGGTAGGGGTAGGAATCAGTATTGGTTTTGGAGGGAACATCAACCATCTTCTTGTTTGGTGTGAGGAAGAGTGTGGCAAAGGGTGAGGGTCTGGAGGTAGAAGAAGGTAGGTAGGGAAAGATTTTAGGCGCTCCTGGCGATGCACTGTGGAGGCTCTGATACCATGTGAGATTAACTCTATATGATGATTGAAGTTGTTAACTTTGTTGTTTTGTTCATTTCTTAATGACAGGAAAACCGAATTACATACATATATATAGTCACAGGGGCCAACGTTTCAGTTATACGAAGATGATGGGAACTGTAATGGTCCTGACTTGATTGTCATTTAACCACCGTGTGACTTGAAGGGTTGAGCATGTTCATGTCCTTTGCATGCTTTAGTTTGGGGGCGATCATAGTGCCTTGGTTGCTGACATGGCTCGGGTGACTTAGCGCCTGGTGGCTGATCTGTCTGCTGACTCAAACGTTGACTTGTTTGCATATTTGGTTGAGGTGGTCGATCATCTTGACACTGTAGAATTAATAGGAACGTCCGACGGCTACAAAATACGGCGAGGAAGGAGAAGGTGACTCTGGAGTGTGCAAGGGATGAAGTGGCAGAGAAAGCGACAGAGAATTCGGTTGAGGGGAAGTTGTAGGGTAGAAAGGAGAGATGGTCCCGACGTAGGGATGAGGGTTGCCGTGGAGGGATAGCGTTTCTGGGAGGAAAGAGGAGATGGAATTGGAGGAAAGTAGAGGAGGCACAATGATTGAGGGTGGAGGAATACCGTAGAGAAAGGGCTAACAAACCTGATGTGGAGGATGCTGAGGTGTTTTCCGAGGAGGAGGTGGAAGCAGAGGCAGAGAGGGAGAAAGACGCATCCAGCGCAAGCATATGGGTCATGTGGGTGTGAGAATCCAATATCGTCGTGGTCTTCAGAATCATGTCGATACATGCATCTTTCCTAAATATATTTTGTACACACTGATAAATACCACCAACAGAATATCGGTAATTAGCAACTACTTAATTGATTTTCCAAACACTATTTAATTATGTGACGGTCAACACATAATATATGATTCAATTACAATCCATCATAAAAATACCACATCCAAATGAACTCCTTATACCAACAGATTTACCTCCATTCATGGATATTCATCTATAGTGTCATAGAGCTTTTTCTTCTTCTCCTTAACCTCGACCAATTTAGTACCCACTAGGACTTATCGCCTACTGTTGCCACTAAAAAGTTATATTCTAGCTCTCTAAAATCAAAGTTAGAATAGCTAAAGCAACATTAACAACTACACAATGTAGGACGCCTTATACAATATATCCTATCTTCTTCTCTTAATTCCACTTGAAAATCATCATGTAAACTATATAATGTTATATTATTGTTGTTGTATATTTGTTTTTTGTCTGGTTGTAGTAGTAATAAGACGATACAAACTAATGACACTATACAAAGGTATTTCACTTCTAGATTAGTTTTTCATGAAGTTTAAGATGCAATCATGAAAGATGTGTTGTACTCTATGGTAATGGAGGCAGACCAGCTCTATGGTATAAACATCTATTATACTCACATTCCATTAAATTATGATCTAGCACAAGGACTATAACTTTTGCTACACATTGTGTCAAATTAAAGGCCACAGAAGCAGATATCAACGACTAGTAGACTCACAAAACATCTAGGACATGAAAGAAATGGAGGAATTCTAGGTGTGTTGTAAAATATAACTTATATAGGCCATGAAATTGTTTAGATTTCCCATTTTCAGATATGTTTTTCATGTTATTTGTATTAGTTCATGATAGCATCTTCGAGAATGAAGCTTTATAATTGTGACGTGATTGCTATTAGGAACTTCAATATTTTAAATTGTTTTAAGCTTTTAGTTAGAACATGATTTTTGTGGAACTTTTTTATTATGAAAATATCTTGCGATTCCTTTATTGGGAATATGATATTATAATAGTGTGTAAGTGCAATTTTATGCATGTTACAATCACTTTCTACAAGTCCTCCACTTAGTTGCCAGTATACCTTAATATACAACTAATGAAAATGGAAAGGTTGACTATTTCGCATGTCACATGAACACATGTCTAAATGTTATACTCTATACTTACATATGTTTCCTTGTTAGATGAATAGAAATCATGATTATGGTGTCCAATGTGTAATGATTTTGTTAGTTGTTGTTGCATATGGCATCCTTATTTGTAGTGCCGCCAGACTTCTTCTTATCATGTCATTAATTTTCAAATGGTATGGAGCTTGAGCATGTGTGGCCTGCACACGCTATGGAACATGACCCTATGATGGTCATCGTGTTACACTCTCAACAATAAAAGAATGACTTAGATGGCCATCATTATGCTTCGAATGATATTGTGCATCTGAACTATCCAATGTATAGTGAATACATCATTGTGATCTATAAATAACACATATCTATCTCAGATTTCATTTCATCTTCTTTATCATATTAGTATGTTCACCACTTTACATGTTTGTGTACTTCTGAAATATTTGGTATTAGATGTAGGATATTTTATTTTGTTATTGTTATGTATTTTGTAAAATTACAAAGATGCATGTGAGTCATTACTCGATTATTGAGGTTTAATAATGTGATGTATTGTTGTTTTAGTTTTCACATATAAAATTGATCTGACATGTTAATTACAAACACTTCCATCATAGTGCAATTTTGAAATATAATTTTTAGGAATCATTGTTGATCCACATAACATTAAATAGAATATAATTTCCATGTAAGAAAGTACCCTTCATAAATAGTAAAAAATGTAGTCATTCACATTGATCATAAAAGTGACCTCATGGAATAGAAAAAAGATTCAAATGTACCATTTTCTAAATTAATTCAATTTAGTTTATCAAGTTATTTGTGATCAACCATATGTGTACTAAATTATTTGAAGAAATTGAACTTCTAATCTTATTTGACAAACAAAAAGCACATTATTTTTCGTTTTGTTTTTGTAATAATAAAATCAAACATTATAATTAGTTAATAGGATATCTCATATCAAATTGACATGTTCATGTGCATGTGTCAGTTCGCTAGTGTGTGTGTGTGTATATATGTATATATATGTATATGTATATATATATATATATATATATGCCATTCATTCACTACCCGTATGGGTAACCAACTTTAGTTACTCGTGGATCTATTTTGTAATAAAAAAGCACCTATTTATAATGAAACAAACAATGTTTGTAATGAGATGAACAAATTTGTAATACAAACACTCGTTTAGTATTACAGTGTAAATTGTTGTCATAAATATCATTTTTACTATAATCAGACGTGTAATACAAACGAGTATTTGTATTACAAATTTGGTGATCTCATTACAAACGTTGCACGTCTCATTACAAATATTTACCTTTATATTACAAAATAGATCCATGGGTAATTAAAGTTAGTTATCTGTATGGGTTGTGAATATATATATATATATATATATATATATATATATATATATATATTCATTCACTACCTACAGGGGTAACTAACTTTAGTTACCCATGAATCTATTTTGTAATTGAAAGGTACCTATTTGTAATGAGACAGGACATCATTTGTAATGAGATGATCAAATTTGTAATACGTATTACAGCATAAACTGCTGTCATAAATATCATCTTTATTGTAATCAGCGTGATATAAAATGAGTATTTGTATTACAAATTTGGTCATCTCATTACAAATGATGTCTGTCTCATTACAAACAAGTACCTTTCTATTACAAAATAGATCCATATGTAACTAAAATTAGTTACCCATGTGGGTAGTAAATATATACCCTATATATATATATATATATATATATATATATATATATATATATATATATATATATATATATATGCGTGTGTGTAAGGAGATGATCCTCTGTGGTTTGCGAACTGTGTGGACGCCCACTCACAACACCGACTCTCGATTTCTCCACACAAAAAGAAAGGCTCCAAATTCTAATTCCATCCCTATTCCAAATATTAACATTCATTCTTAAATTCTTCAATGCATTCTACCTACATCAATCCTTTTTCCTTAGTTGTGCATCAATTATCACTGAGGAGAAGTTCATGCTTGATGAATCTTGTTGCACTGTGGTATAATGCTCAACATTTCATATTCAAGAATCATGAATCTTTAGCTAGCTAGACTAAGCATAGCTACCATTGCCTTATTTTTGGGACTTGTAGGCACCGAACCTAAAAAGTCATCTATGCACCAAGATTTCTTCCCAACACATGGTTTTTATAGTATCTACACTTCCATTCATTGCGACCACGGTGGACTAAGCATCGCACTATGTGCACCAGCTTAGGAGATGGTGGTCCCGCTAGTCGGTAGATCCTATTTTTGATATCTTGGATCCTATTTCTGATGACCAATCCTTTATCAGAATGCATCATCGCCAATCAGAAGGTTCATCAACGTGGTCCCATCAACCACTAGTAATACCCCCCCTATGTAGGGGTGGGTTTGGTCTAGGATGCCGCCACCGCAGCCAAGAAGACAATGACATGACAGTGACCAAGACGTTGTGTCGACCGACACTCGCCACGGTTGGGCTGAGGTCAAGGCCTCGACCATAGTACACCAGTGCGACCACAACACAACCACCTCGACCGTCGAACCACCGCAACCACATTACATCAACCTTGACAGCAGTACGACCTCGACTGAGGCATCTACCTTGACCGTGGCATCTACGTCAACCGTGACCCTCAGAACGATTGTGCCCAACCTGGCACGGTCGGGCTGTGACTCGAGGCAGGTACCACTACCATCTTCTGCCTTCTCCTATAAATATTCATCCCTCATGACCTGGTTCGGGGTTCGGAGATTTTTCTGGTTCCACGTTGTAGTTCCACACATTTTTGGCTCCTAGAGCCCCATGGGAGAGTTCCTAGTTATGAAAAGGCTGAAGTGCTCATCCTTCGTCTGTTCCTACAACTTACTTCCATCTACCACCATTTTGCACCACCACTCACCCATATCCTACCATTCCCAGCCATCCTCCACCTCCATACACCCACCAAACTGTTGTTTGGAGTAGAATCGAAGAGAAAGGAGGCCAAGGAGTCCAGAAGACCAAGGAAGAGGACCCAAATATGAGATCTGGCCTATACATAGGCTAAGGAGTGAGAGCCACCTCTCCTCTATGGGCTAAATCTCTTCTTCCCCTCCTTTCTTCTGCTGCTCTCCTATATTCCTGTACAAATTATGTTCTTCCATCTTTGTTTGGTGCCAACTAAGCTTGTCCATGGCTAGTTGAGCTCCTTCTTGGCTATGTAGCTCATTTTGGGAATGTTTATGTACTTTTACCTTAAGCAAGTAGTTTTATTCCAGATCTAGTACATTTTCTATTCTATCTTCCCTTTCTGGTTATGATTGCTAGTTTGGTTGATCTCTTTCTTGCTTGAACTTCTATTTCTGCCTATATTGAGAGATCCGTTGTGGAAATAGGTAAGAGAAGGTAGTTTGGATCAGAATCTGAAAGGAGGATGGTTCAAGGTGATATGTGTAGAACCATAAACTTGGGCACGGTTGGGCCCAGCCCGACACGGTCGGGCCTACAACTTGGTTCTGCCCAGATCACACCTGTTCCTAACATCTCAGAATATTCTAGACCTGAGAGGGTATCTAGAACATTCTAGGGTGCTGATTTGTTATCCTCGAGAGAGGTTTCACATCATTGATGGGTTTTAGTCATGTTGTGTGAAAGTGAGTGGGATGACCCTAAAGGAACAGATACCCCAATATGTACTATGTTTGGATGTAGGTTGCTTGTTTAGGTGTTTGAGGGTTGTCTACGCCTGAGAACGGGTGCATAGACTGCCCAACTTGTGGTTACATAGCCAGGAACTCCTTCTCTCTGATTAGTAGAATATGACAAGATTTGTTTTGTTTTCTTTTCTTTGTTTTGTTTTATTTCATGACAATCTACTATACTAGGTCTAGCTCTATACTTTTACTGACTATCGGGTTGGCTTATCTGACTTAAAAGCAAGATCTTAAGCATCCTAAACGTCCCCACTTCCATGTGTTCGACCCCATATATCTACTTCGGCCCCATAATAAAGTTGTGGGGGTCCTTGAAGGATCCAAGTTATAAATTCAAAGTTTGACCCTCCTTTGGAGCCGATCAACTTTTGGCGCCATTTTCGGGGAGGTGGTTTCCACATTTACATGCCTAAAAGATTTTTGTTCTGTCATCCTTAAGCATGTATATACATATGCATATTTGCTTTTTGTTTTGCACATACTTGTTCATATATAGTGTATAGTTTTTGTTTTCTTATACTCTTCAACCATGGACCTTGCTTCTGTAAGACAGGTGATCTTGACCAGCTATCCTTTTTCAATAGTTCTGACTACTGATAAAAAATTGAAAGTCACGCTCTACAGCTAGTCCAGTTATACTCATCCCCGCTGTTGTCATATTTAGAAGTTTCAACAATGGAGATTACCGATCATCCTTTGACTTTTGTGCTATCATGGGATCAAGAACTGATTAGATCAATGGAGATGGCCAGAGAAAGTGTCAACACCCTCACCTCCTCCTTAGCTCCTCATCTCTAAGAAAAAGTTGATCCACTTTAGAAACTATTAGAAAAGCAGGATCATCAGCTCCAAGTAGCCACTGAGATTGCAAGATTGCAGTAGAAGTATACTTCAAACTGTTGAACAAGGAATCGTCCAAGTACATCAGTTTGATATCGTGGATTCCCAACATAGGTGCATGAAGAAATTGATGGAAATTGCTGAACAAGTCCAACAGCTTCATGATAAGGATGTTGAACAGGGTAGGAGGCTTCAACAGCTCATCAATTTGGGTACCAAACAATTGCAACTGCCATCACACAACCATGAAGATGAGAGTCATCAAGACCATCCCATTGGGCCTGAAAAGGAATATGTCTCACCATCCCATTCAGACCATCAGTTGGATTCACTAGGATTTTTCTGTAAAGACCAACCCACCTGGGGAAGCCCTTCATTCTATCTAGATGATTCAGCCGATCAACCAATGGAAGATACAAGCCACAGGCATGAATTGTTCTACGATGATGATGAGCAGGGTAACCAAACAACCTCACAACATGAAGGTCAATTTGAAGAACCTGAATCAGACGTTGATCTAGATCAGATTGATACATCTCATATTGAGACATGTCACTTTGCTTTAAGCAGTCAACCTATCATGGTTTGGAACAATTTGTTTGATGAAAGTGATAATGACTATTCATCTTAGTGGAGAGAGTATACCAATGACGATGAACTGGACTAAGGAAGAGTTGACGTCAAGGGAGCAGGATGGACAATCCACTACAACATGGTTGCTGAGCATGAAGATACCCCTGAACCCATAGAATGTGATAATCTTAGGGTGGTAGAACCACAAACAGATTCACCTGGGGATACTTCTCATTTGAAAGATGATTGGATGACTTAGATTGTACATGAAAGTTTATCTAAGCATCCAACCTCAAGTTCAGAGGTGGAGAAAGAAGAGAGGAGTCCTCTAGAAGACTTTCAGCTTCTACCCTCCATCTCACCTTGTGTCGACATCCTAGGGCCTTTCTATTCATATTCATACATTGAGGGGTACCTTGGGGATGCTCTATCGAAGAACTCATTTCAGTACAGTTCAAGTAAATCCCAGCACAGAGATGACTTCACCGAGTCGCTAGATTTTATTCCTCTTCTTCAGAATCGGAAGGGCCCACATCTCTGTCTATTTTACTCCTACATGGTGGGCCTGATCGGTGAGAAACAGGTAACGCAACCCCAAAACTACAGATTTGGGATCCAAGCATAGGAGTTGTAAGGCAGCCACCCCCAATTACCTACACAATTTTTCTTTAATTTTAAAATTTTAAATTTTTGCATAATAAAGTCAATACAAGTTTTATCTTTCCTCTAACCATTTAATTTCAGTTTCCTTTGCACCATCTAGATTTCTTTTACTCTTTATTGCATTCATTTCCTCCTTTTCACCCTAACAATTGCTTTTGGTCTATCTTTTTGAAAGAAGTTATTTGGTATATCTTGTTTTTCTCCCACGGTCTTTGATTCTGAAGCTATTTTCAACACATTCCACCTTCATTTTATCCACTTAAATCCAGATTCTCTAAAGACCTGAGCCTACCCAGGCCAGCCTCGGCACGATCGTGCCAGGACAGCATGGTCAGGCCACTCTCGTGTTTTTGCCCAAATTTCTCGCTTGTCAGTAAACGGTCAAAAGTCAATCAAATTGACAATATTGTCGGCTTGACTGACTAACGTGTTGGTTTGTCACCAACTTTTCCACCTTTTTGACCGACTATTGTGCTTTTGATCGATTTTTCTGCCTTTTGACTAAATTCCCGTTGTTGACCGAGTTGTCCTCCTTTTTATGAATTTCCTGCCACCTCGACACGACTATGCCAAGATCGGAATGGTCGGGCTGAGGGTGACTGTGTGTGCCCATCCTATAAATACACCTGGGCCAAGACTTTCTTTCCCACACCTTCCACCCAATTTCTCTTCTTTCCTAGCAAATCCCTAGTGCATCACCACCGTTTTCCCTCCTTTCCTTGCATCCTCCTCCTCCTAGCAGGTCGGAAACAACCAAGGCAACATCAACGGCTGCCACAGTACAACAACCATTGCAACATCAACTGCCGCCATGAGAAACACCTCTTTCTGTTGTAGATCGCCCCCCTCCCTCCCCGTCCACAACGACTATAGTGTTGTTGTTGCGGCGCTACCCCGAGCACCACAATCCTATTCTACACAGTCACAACCTGCTTTGCCACCACCAAAGACACTTTCCCCACCTCACCTACATGACTGTGCCAAAGCCCAACATGATTTTGAGAACCCGTTACACTAAAAGAGATTACTCAAAACATAAAACACAATCAATCACCAATTAACCACATACCCAAAAATATAGGTAAATTAAAACTGATTTCAACGTCAGCACTCACTCAGAAACATTTGCATAAGAGCCCAACACCTTTCTTATATCCATACTACGCCAAGAATTTGATACAAATTGTTCTATTGCCTTAGCTACAACATATACACACAGAAGAACAATATTCGTATATTCCACACAAACACACATTAACATGCTAACAAAATTTTAATTCGTTTGAAACACCATATACAAACTTTTCCTGCCCGGAATTGAGAGTATAAGGATGACTTTAGGACACACTAGACATCTAATCAACTTTCTCAAAGATTCATTACTATAGCTCCTTTTTACTTCTGTGATTCTTCTTCCATCACTGCCGATTACCTAAAAAGATGTGGCAAACCACAAGGGTGAGACCCATGTCCCAACAAGAGATATATCCTCCAACAACGCTTAGTGATTACAACATTTTAAGTAATTAAATAGTTTAAGAAGTTTAATCAGATATAACAAATAGGCTCAATAGCAGGGATGATTGACAGAACACATAAAGGAGTAGATAATAATTCTCATCATTAGCCAAACTATCACCCTTTATCTTGTTGACAATATAAGCAATTCAATAGCATATGCATATCTAGCATCATGAGCAAGTCTAGTAACATAGAATCTCTATCATTATGAATAAGTCTAGACACATAAGCATCTCTAACAAAATGAGCATGTCTAATTGGTTGAACATATCAACATCATAATAAGAGTTAACAACATAAGCACAACTATCTGGATAAGCATGATTAGCAGTATATGCATCTCTAGTTACAAAGGCATGTCTAGCATGCTAAACATAACTAACAACATGAGATAGCTAGCATCATGATTATAATAAGGAGTAGCAGTATAGTTATCAACACAAGCATATCTACTGTATGTACGCATCTACAATCTTAAGCATATCCACAACCTAAGTATATCTACAATCCCTTAATTGCACTAAGCATCATCTTTATGTAAAGATAACAAACAAGGGTTATCATCCAATGTGAAATGTTGTGTATAACCCTAAACAAATATGCTATACGGATGTATTACATCTTTTTTTACACCTTGGGGAATTTGAATTGTACCATTTGAAGTCCAACTGACCCCTACTAAGGGCTATTCGGTTCCGTACAAGATCTAGGAGTGCCTGTATGCTAAGATCTCTTCCCCTCGGTCTGTACAAGTAAAGAGGTAGTGACATATCAGTCAAAGTTGTCACCACAGAGACATATAGTCCTGCAACTAGCCCACCTTGGTATAGGTCATGGTGCTAGCATCTAGGGTATTCAGACCCAATTACTAAGGTACAAACGCAGTTGTCCTCTAATCACATCATGTTATAATCATCGAGATTCGACTATAGCCATTCTCAATCACATTAGATGTATGAGGCATGACCATAGACAACCTCCACAATCTGCATTATGGATGACAATTATATATCCTCAACCTACCACCCTGACATACTCAATAGTATGCACTCGGAGGTTCCCATAGGAACACTCATTTCACCATCCATCAAGTTATGACACTGGAGATGGCTCTACGGCACATGGCACTACATGATTAGAGTTTCACTTGATTAGTTATTCCAATTGGGTGAATTAAGGCTGCATCAAACAAGTGGACATACAAACCTTAATTCACTTCTAGCAAGCATATAAATATCACAACTTTTAAAAGATATAAAACATGTGAAACATAATTTCTCATCTCATTATCACATGGTACTATTCACTTGCCATTCATGCTATCACAAGATATAAATCCTTTTCACAATATCACAGGGTATCAACCCTTATCAACACAAGAGGATTACACCTCATTCAGGGCTCAACCATGCCCAAAGGTCATTAAGACCATCATAATATGACAGGATATAAATCCTTTTCACAATATCACAATGTATCAACCCTTATCAACACAAGAGGATTACACCTCATTTAGTGTTCAACCTGCCCAAAGGCCATTAATACCATCATACTATTCCCCGCAAGATAATCATTATCTTTGCATGCCTTATAACAAGGCTCAACAACATCACTTACATATAATACACCAGATCAACACAATATTGCATTAATGAGCTAGGAGATATTCATAAACAATCATAGCACAATTATATTAACATTAAGAACATTCCTTTATTACATCAACATGCAAGGAATCTATATATGATTGACCTTCATCATATTCATAATGCACATGTTTAGCATAAGAAAATATCAACCATGTGGCTATGATAACCACCAATTATCAAATTAAGGTTATGATCATATTAAGGAGGTTATTCCACCATAATTCCATAATATAAGAATGTTAAACATGGATACTCATCTTTATCTATTTGCATTAGAGTTAGGTTCAACAAGATAAATCATATTAATGTTACTAATCAGCACTTATACCCAAACCCGAATTCACGACATCCCCATTGGATCATGGATGCATAAGGTGAAGCATCACCATCACATTCCATACCATTCTCAAGTATGAACGCACACATAAATCAAGGTGTAACCATCAAGTTATAGCATACTATGGTTTCAACAACAGTAACATAGTACTCATTGATTGTATTAGTCATTCAAGGACTATTCATACCTAATTACCATCATTTAGTTATATTAAAGCTAGGTATAACAAGATATACCTCATTAGGGTTACATATCAACACAATATGGTTATCATCCCTTCTATTCAAATAAGTGAATAGGTAAGAATACCTTATTAAGGGTAACCCTCCATTTCGTCCATCATCATTCAACCAATATCACCATACCATAATGTCACCCAGAACCATTAGATGTTTAAAAGGTAAGACCATTGGTTGTTTACATAAGTAAACACCTTGGATAAACCACCTATTAAGTCCTTGATTTGTGCTCTAGAAAGAGTCACCATTTAACCCTAGACATCCCTTAATTAACAACACCAAAAAGTTCCATTGAGAGAAGGGTAAAACCCACAATCGACTGTTCATTTAAAACAAGCCATCCATTGTCAACAAGTAAGCTCCTTAAGTTGATCATATTAAAGAAACCATATAAATCACATTATTAGGACCAACATATTACACTATACATCATTCCACTTTATTGGTGGAATAAACATTAGATCTTGATCATTGGGTCATGTTCATATGTTAAAACCATCAATCACAGTATAGGTCCGACTATTGCATCAAGTGACCCAAGAAACCATTGGTCTAAGGCTTAATTGATGCTAAAACTACAATGATTAACTCACCATAGGTTGTAGAGACTTGATCCACTATCATTAGTGACCATTAAATCACCATAGGCTATTAGATCTACATTATTTTCATTAATCAACATCAAATGTTAAGCTAATGTCATCATTGATTGATAACATCAGTAGGGTACTTAATGGTTGATCATTAAACTTCTAATTGATATGAAACCTGACCTAAGGGGGTTGCCATAGGTTATCACCATCATACGAAACCTTTGATCATGACCATCAGTTGTCATGAAGACAACACCATAGGGTTGTTGCAATGGTACCATCATCGGGTCATGGGTTTATAGAAGAAATCAGCTTAAAACCCTAAAATTGACCATTGGTTGATAGGTGCTTAGCACCATAGGTTGTCAAACCAACATGATACAAGTCATATTATAAATTAGGAATAATGTACACATGATCACATCTAGAACTGAAATCAGAACAGGAAACATTATAAAAATTGAAATCCAAGTCAAGCATAGCTTTTTAGTGCATGGATCATCATTTTCAAGCAAGAACATAAGCTAGCAAGCTTATGGTAAGAAATAAATGTGGAGCAAGCTATAAAACTTGCCTCTAATGAGAAGATGAAATACCACACATAAGAAAACATGAGAAAGTAGGAGAAAGTCCAAGCATAAGCTATGAACTCGTCCATCTAGCACCTTTCTTCATCAAATGAGCAAACCCTAAGCATAAGGAGCAAGAAAGGTAGGGTTTTAGAGCTTTAGATAAATTTCTACCGTGGAACAGAAAAATTCCGACCTGGAGAAAAGTAGGAGGAAGGATAAAAAAGAAATAAATAGAGGAAAGAAGGGTATTCTTATTCTTTTAGGTTAAGATCACTAGAAGGAAGCTTTTTAAACACTAAAAGGAAGTCAATTGCAACCGTAGATTCTTTTTCCAAGAAGGTCCCCTCTTTCTTCTTCCTTGGATAGGAAATTCACAGTACCATAGATGGAGGACGAGGTTTGTAAAAGGAGGGAAGTGATGGAGAGAAAATGGATCGTTTTGGTGCTTAGGGATAAGTATATGAAACTTTAAGATAAAGAAAAAGAAAACGTTGAAGTTCTAGTATCCTTCCAAGTGTCCATGGCCTTAAACTATTGAGAATATACAAGCACACACACCAGAAGCTCTCCCACCATCCATAGAGACATGTTTATCCCTCATTTCTTGAATTTCCAAGCAAAACAAATAATTCATTAGTTGATAGCTACTAAAGGTAGCTTATCCATGAAGGGGTAAACCCTAAAATACCCTTGAGGAAAACACCTTCAAACCAAGGTTTAAATAGGCGCCCCATGTCTCAACAAGCTCAAGAATGATGAGATAATATATATGTAACATAATTCAAGTAATAAATTGCAAAGAAAACCTCTCAATTGGGTAAATTGTAGAAAAGTCCAAAATGTGCATAAAATTGCATAACTTGCTCAACAGTGTCCAAATTGGACCAAATTTGAAACTTAAGCTTGTATAATGTTTTAAAAGTATATTACAAGGTTATATTAGGGTTATAAGAATTAAATTATGATAATTAAGCTTACTCAACTCATTAAGCAAGTTTAGGAGCCTTACAACTATAAACCCCTAATAGGAATTTTGCCCCCGAAATCCAAGGTAAACAAGGATGGGTACCTCCTTTGCACCTCATCATATTACCTTCACATGGTTACTAGCATATCATGGTTATTTCACATCATTCATACATATCTCATCTTGGGTCAACACAAAAACCCCCACCTAAGAAGACTTCTCAATATGGAATGTAGAAACTTATTGTGTCATCTGTACAACTCTAGTAGTAATGCTCAACTTTAAATTCTAGATATCATCCTAAAATTATATATATTGTATCAATAGATTACTCAAAAGTCATACTTGATAGCTTTTTACCAATCATGGAATGTGTCCCTTACCATTCCTTGAAGAAAAAAAAACGTGATGTATCCATCCTTTTTTTTCTAGATACACTGACACTGGAACACTTGTTAGTTCTTTTTCATCATCAAAAGAAATGCAGACACTGGAACCTATCATTCCATACAAGGAAACATCATTCCTAGTCAACCTTGTTAGGGGTGAAACAACAACACTATCTTCACCTTACTAAAATTTACACAACCTACTTAGAAGACATATCATGATCCCATAAAGACACTTAATCAACCCTATATCACTCTTGTTCAACTCGTCTCATAGCTATTTTTTCTTCGGAAACCCTAAGGTTTTTGAAGAAATATTGATCATATTTTTGACCATATTTGAAATACTTTGACATGTCATCATTCAAAGCTTGATATAACTTGTATGACATGACTGGAACATTTTTTCCTCCTATTCATATATTCTATTTGTACATTGGTTAGTCTAAAGGGCATAACTCTAAACTCATCATGGTCATGTGAATTATGTCATCCAATCTCTAACTCTTATGCATTGATATTTGATCATAGGTTTATCTTAAAGGAACATGGTATCACATATCTATTGCCCAACAAACCATCTATCCTTGATAGTGGTCTTGCCCAGATATCATTGAACCATACACAACATTATAGAATCACTTTTGTTTTTCCTTCCAAACAACATTTAGAGGGGTATAATCAACTCTCTCTCCCTCTCTTTAATGGGGAGGAATACATGATATGTTCATTTAGTAAACATCTTCAACCTTCACATACTTCCCATACTGTTGATACATCTTGGATACTAGGATTCATTACCTTGGTATCCACCTCATGTGCTATAAGGAACTCACATCCTTATTTCATCTACTTTTACCAATATAACAAATATCAAGACATATAAGAGGAGTCTTCCTAATTATTGGAAGGATCAAAAGGAAAATCATCACAAACTTTATGATCTTAGAACCATAGTCCAAACAACCTTATGCTATAATAAGCTATCCACCCTCATGTTTACAATGAATCCACACATACTAAGTGGAAATGATCCACTTGAAAGTTGTGCCATGGAAAGGAAAGACACAAAGGGAAACACACTTCCCACATCATAGAAACATTGTTCAAGGGTCATTAGAAAAAAGGTAACCAATTCTATTTTCATTATGCAGGTTACAGCTTCTTATGTATCATTTTACCTTTTTCATTTCGGGTTCCTTACCATTAGCATAGGAATCATCATGATTAACATATCTCATTACTCCTTACTTGATGACTATTTATCACACTTGGGTATGATCTCTTATTTTATTATGTTTTTCAACCACTTATCAATAGGTAAATCATCACATTCCACATTTTCATCATTAAACGTGGATCATCTACCTTAATTTCTGTCAAACGCCATGCTTATTATACATTAACACTTTCTTACACACATAGGTTGGTTTGAGATTAACTCTGGTTCCACCTTATTCCTTTGTCATTGTTCTCATTTATCTTCTCATTATATACTTATCATTGGAGTTCTCTCCATCTTATGTGGATTTCATACCTTGAATCACTTATAACCATAGACTTATCTATCTTTTACTTTATTATCTTCTTGAATCACATCTTCAAGAACTTCTCTTTTTCTTATTTGTATTCGGATTTAGACTTCTTGGTGTTGTGTCTTTCTCTTGAGCTACCAAACATTCTCATTTTTATAGATTATGATGCAATTCTCATCTTGAGATATTCACACCATGATTTCTTATTCATTATGCTCTTTAGATTGTCTCAAAATGACTACTTGATCAGAGTAATCAGAAAGATAACAATCTAAGAGTTCCATACTTACCTTTTCTTCAATAACTGAATACCTGGCCAGGGCACCCAAATACTGAGATTAGGCAGTATGCACCATATGTTTATGTCATATTACTAATTTTGACATCATCCTAGTCCTAAGTCCTAGTGTCCTAGTAGACTCAGTGAACCTAAAGCTCTGATACCAACTTATGAGAACTCGTCACACTAAACAAGATTACTCAAAACATAAAACACAATCAATCACCAATTAACCACATACCCAAAACTATAGGTAAATTAAAACTGATTTCAAAGTCAGCACCCACTCAGAAACATTTGCATAAGAGCCCAACATATTTCTTATATCCATAATATGCCAAGAATTTTATACAAATTTTTCTATTGCCTTAGCCACAACATATATACACAGGAGAAAAATATTCATATATGACACACAAACATGCATTAACATGCTAACAAAATTCCGATTCATTTAAAACACCATATACAAACTTTTCCTACCCAGACCTGGGAGTACATGGATGACTCTAGGACACACTAGACATCTAATCAACTTTCTCAAAGATTCATTACTATAGCTCCTCTTTACTTCCACAATTTTGTTTCCATCAGTGTCGATTACCTAAAAAGATGTGGTGAACCACAAGGGTGAGACCGATGTCCTAGAAAGAGATATATCCTCCAACAATGTTTATTGATTACAACATTTTAAGTAATTAATTAGTTTAAGCAGTTTAATCAGATAAAACAAATAGGCTCAATAGTAGGGATGATTGACAGAATACATAAAGGAGAAGATAATAGATATCATCATTAGCCAGACTATCACCCTTTATCTTGTTGACAATATAAGCAATTCAGTAGCATATGCATATCTAACATCATGAGCAAGTCTAGTAACATAGAATCTCCGTCATTATGAATACTTCTAGACACATAAGCATAACAAACAACATGAGCATGTCTAATTGGTTGAACATATCAACATCATAAGAAGATCTAACAACATAAGCACAACTATCTTGATAAGCATGATTAACAGTATATGCATCTCTATTTACAAAGGCATGGCTAGCATGCTAAACATAACTAACAACATGAGATATCTGGCATCATGATTATAATCAGCAGTAGCAGTATAGTTATCAACACAAGCATAACTATTGTATGTATGCATCTACAATCTTAAGCATATCCACAACCTAAGTATATCAACTATCTCTTAATTTCACTAAGCATCATCTTTATGTAAAGATAACAAACAAGGGTTATCATCCAATGTGAAACTTTTTGTATAACCCCAAACAAATATGCTACACGACCGTATTACATCTTTTATTATGCCATGGGGAGTTTGAATTGTATCATTCAAAGTCCAACCGACCCCTGTGAAGGGTTATTCGGTTTCGTACAAGATCTAGGAGTGCCAATATCCTAAGATCTCTTCCCCTCGATCAGTACAAGTAAAAAGGCAGTGACATATCGATCAAAGTTGCCACCACAGTGATATATAGTCTTATAACTAGCCCACCTTGGTATAGGTCACGACGCTAGCATCTAGGGTATACAAACCCAATCACTGAGGTACAACCGTAGTTGTCCTCTAATCACATCATGTTTTAATCACTGAGACATGATCGCAACAGTTCTCAATCACATCAGATGTATGCTGTATGACCATAGCCAACCTCCACAATCTACATTGTGGATAATAAGGATATATCCTCAACCTGCCACCCCCACATACTCAACAGTATGTACACCAAGTTTCCCTTATGAATACTCGTTTCACCATCTAGCAAGTTTTGACACTGAAGATGGCTCTACAGCACAGGGCACTACATGATTTGAGTTGCACTTGATTAGTTATTCCAATTGGGTGAATTAAGGCTACATCAAACAAGTGGACATACAAATTATAATTCACTTCTAGCAAGCATATAAATATCACAACTTTTAAAAGATATAAACATGTGAAACATTATTTCTTATCTCATCATCACATGGTACTATTCACTTGCCATTCATGCTATCACAAGATATAAATTGTTTTCACAATATCACAGGGTATCAACCCTTATCAACACAAGAGGATTACACCTCATTTTGGGCTCAACCATGCCCAAAGGTCATTAAGACCATCATACTATCACAGGATATAAATCCCTTTCACAATATTACAGGGTATCGACCCTTATCAACACAAGAGGATTACACCTCATTCAGTGCTAAACCATGCCCAAAGGTCATTAAGACCATCATACTATTCCCTGCAAGATCATCATTATCTGTGCATGCCTTATAACAAGGCTCAACAACATCACTTACATATAATACACCAGATCAACACATTATTGCATTAATGAGCTAGGAAATATTCATAAACAATCATAGCAGGATTATATTAACATCAAGAACATTCCTTTATTACATCAACATGCAAGGAATCTATATATGATTAACCCTCATCGTAGTCATAATGCACATGTTTAGCATAAGAAAGTATCAACCATGTGGTTATGATAACCACCAATTAAAAAATTAAGATTATGATCATATTAAGGAGGTTATTTCTCCATCATTCCATCATATAAGAATGTTAAACATGAATACTCACCTTTAACTATTTGCATCAGAGTTAGGTTCAACAAGATAAATCATATTAATGCTACTAATCAACACTTATACCCAAACCCTAACTCATGACATCCCCAGTGGATCATGGATGCATAAGGTGAAGTATCACCATCACATTCCATACCATTATCAAGTATGAACCCACACATAAATAAAGGTGTAACCGTCAGGTTATAGCATACTAGGATTTCAAAAACAATAACAGAGTACTCCATGATTTTATTAGTCATTCAAGGACTATTCATACCCAATTACCATCATTTAGTTATATTAAAGCTAGGTATAACAAGCTATACCTCATTAGGGTTACATATCAACACAATATGGTTATCATCCCTTCTATTCATATGAGTGAATAGGTAAGACTACCTTATTAAGGGTAACCCTCCATTTTTTCCATCATCATTCAACCAATATCACCATACCACAATGTCACCCAGAACCATTGGATGTTTAAAAGGTAAGACCATTGGTTGTTTACATAAGTAAATACGTTGGATAAACCACCTATGAAGTCCTTGATTTGTTCTCTAGAAAGACTCACCATTTAACCCTATACATCCCTTGATTAACAACACCAAAAAGTTCCATATAGGGTAAAACCCACAATCGACTGTTCATTTAAAACAAGCCATCCATTGTCAACAAGTAAGCTCCTTAAGTTGATCATATAAAAGAAACCATCTAAATCACATTATTAGGACCGACATATTACATTAGCCGTCATTCCACTTTATTGGAGGAATAAACAATAGATCTTGACAATTGGGTTAAATTCATATGTTAAAACCATCAATTACAATATAGGTCCGACCATTGCATCAAGTGACCCAAGAAACCATTGGTCTAAGGCTTAATTAATGCTCTAACTACAATGCTTAACTCACCATAGGTTTTAGAGACCTGATCCACCATCATTAGTGACCATTAAGTCACCATTGGTTGTTAGATCAACACTATTTTCATTAATCAGGATCAAATATTAAGATAATGTCATCATTGATTGATAACATCAGTAGGGTACTTAATGGTTGATCATTAAAATTCTAATTGATCCATAACTTGAATTAAGGAGTGACTATATGTTTTCACAATCATATGGAACCTTTGATCAAGATCATCAGTTGTCTTGAAGACAACACCATAGGGTTGTTGCAATGGTACCATCATTGAGTCATGGGTTTATAGAAGAAATCAACTTAAAACCCTAAAATTGACCATTGATTGATAGGTTCTTAGTATCATAGGTTGTCAAACCAACCTGATACAAGTCATATTATACCTTAAGTATAATGTACACATGGTCACATATTCATCTAGAACTGAAATCAGAATAGGGAACATTACAAAAATTGAAATCCAAGTCAAGCATAGCTTTTTAGTGCATGGATCATCATTTTCAAGCAAGAACATGAGCTAGCAAGCTTATGGTAACCAATAAACATGGAGAAAGTTATAAAACTTGCCTCTAATGAGAAGATGAAATCCCACACATAAGAAAACACGAGTAGGTAGGGTAGAAAATCCAAGCATAAGCTATAAACTCGTCCATCTAGCACCTTTCTTAATCAAATGAGCAAACCCTAAGCATAAGGAGCAAGAAAGGTAGGGTTTTAGATCTTTATTCCAATATGGAGAAAGGTAGGAGGAAGGATTAAAAAGAAATAAAAGGAGGAAAGAAGGGGATTCTTACTCTTTTAGGTCAAGATCACTAGAAGGAAGGTTTTTAAACCCTAAAAGGAAGTCAATTGCAACCCCATATTCTTTTTCCAAGAAGGTCTCCTCTTTCTTCTTCCTTGGACAGGAAATTCGAAGCAGCAAAGAGGGAGGACATAGTTTGTAGAATGAGGGAAGTGGTAGAGAGAAAATAGCTCATTTTGTTGCTTAGGGATAAGTATATGAAACTTTAAGATTAAGAAAAAGAAAAGGTTGAAATTCTAGTATCTTTCCAAGTGACCATGGCCTTAAAATATTGAGAATGTACAAACACACACACAAGAAGCTCCCCCACCATACATATAGACATGATTATCCCTCGTTTCTTGAATTTCCAAGCAAAATAAATAATTCATTAGTTGATAGCTACGAAAGGTAGCTCATCCATGAAGGGGTAAACCCTAAAATACCCTTGAGGATAACACCTTCAAAACAAGGTTTAAATAGGATCCCCATGGCTCAAAAAGTTCAATAATGATGAGAGAATATACAATGAACATAATGCAAGTGATAAATTCCAAAGAAAACCTCTCAATTGGGTAAATTGTAGAAAAGTTCAAAATGTGCATAAAATTGCATAACTTGCTCAAATAGTGTCTAAATTTAACCAAATTTGAAACTTAATCTTGTCTTATGTTTTAAAAGCATATCAAAAGGTTATATTAGGTTTATAAGAATTTAATTATGATAATTAAGCTTATTCAACTCATTAAGAAAGTTTAGGGGCCTGACAACGACCGTGCACAGTGTCTGCAGAAGCAGATCCCCGCTAGACCAGCATCCTCTCCACTGATCAGCCCCATAGAAGTGGACACCACTAAAGTCATCACAAATGCCATGCACAACTACTATTTTTACCTGCAATGTACACATGTTCGCCACCTCTGTCAGCCACAGTAGCTTTCTCACTAGCATGATATTTCCAGGGTAGGCCCGACCGCGCTGAGAGTTGGCAGCAGACCCTGCGGTTGCATTGAATTTCTCTACCTAAATGTGCCCACCTCACCATGGTCATTACCAGCCAGATTAGACAAAAAATTAACACTAATAATTAGCACCATCGACACGATGAAAAATAGTTTCAATAAGCTTAAGAAGATAGTGTCGTGAAAGAAAGGGGAAGGAAGCTCCTCATCACCATTAGAGAATGAGAGTTGATATCTGCCCCGCGCTACATGAACCATAAACCCGATGTACGAAGATGAGACCATACATTTCGATTCAGTAGGGTTTGGGTCATACGAGACCAATTCAGACTACCGCTGCGTGTTTGCCACTCTGATGGACACCTATAGTGGTGATTTGTTGGAGGAAGTATCGAGTGAGAGATGGTGAAGAGCATGTCATGACACTGAGCTCCATACTTCGATAGGCCATCAGGAGGGCCCGTTTGTAGTAGCCGTTCACAGAGCTTCATCTGCAGGGGACCAGTGTACAAAGCTTCATATGTAGGGGACCAACGTTGAGAATCAGCAAAACGGTCGACGTATTTACGCCGCTTAACTTCATCGCGTGATTCAATTCAGGGGAGCAGACACCACCCTACTCCTAAAGGTGTTATCCAAAGCTCTCTCCCTTCTCCCTTGTTAAAAAATATGAAGCAAAAGTAGTAGTTTGATGCCTTAATAAAAGACAAGCGCAGACTAGTAGGCCCACGATATGCCGACCTTGCCACACTCATCAAGCTGGGGATATAAGCACAGGTCGACAGATATCTTGCAGGTGTTGGACTAGATGTCCTTGCATACACAAAGTGTGATGCTTATCATAGACTCACCTGTGAGTTCTATGCTATGTTCGAGACCCAAAAGGACCACCAACACACTGTCATGCATTTCCGCCTACTGAACCAGAGTCGTCAAGTCACCGATGATCACCTTAATAGCTGGTTGTCATGCTTTGCTGAGGACTACACTGAGATGTCCAGGAGCCGGATGGAGCCAGGGGACAACAAATTTGATGCTGCTCAGGCATGTGAGATTCTTACGAGGGAAGATAAATATGATTCTAGATGTTGGATCCTAGCTGGGTGATTGGATTCTCTAGAGGGGGGTGAATAGAGCTGAATGCACTTAAACAAAATTTATTAGGCCTTCAAGATATATCACAAGATAAGGTTGCTAAATAGGAAATTTGTGTGCAACTAAAACATGCATAGCAAGGGAGAGAGAGATTGAACATACACCAATTGACAAGCTATTTAGAGTGGTTCCACACTTCAAACTAGAAGTGAGTCAGTCCACTACCTAGAGAGGTCAACCTCTAGGATTTATTAACCTTGCATATTCATTATATTCATTATAAGAGATACAATACATGACCACCAAAGGACTTACCTATCCAATACAAAGAGTCTTCAACCTTACCAAGAACTTACCCACTTTGCAAGGAGTCTTTCGCCATCTTCCAAGGACTTACCTACTCTTGCACAAGTCTTCAATCTTGTAGGGATTACCCACTCTTCTTGGATCTTCCTCCTTTGACTTCACCTTCACTTGGAGAAGCTTCCACCAAGGACTTACCCACTTGAGCAAGGAGTCTTATGCTTTCTTCCAAGGACTTACCCACTCTTGCTCCAAGTCTTCAGCCTTGATCTTCACCAAGGGACTCCTTCCCTTGTTCTTCTTCACCTCTCTTAGCCAAGAGAGAGAACCTTCATATTCATGGTTGAAAAGAGAGATAGGGAGGTGGTGGAAGTGAGAGCCTCACAAGATATACATGTAGGACTAGCTCTCTTACAAATTTCCTACTCACTCTAACAAATGTAGCAAGTGATTAAGCTCAGAGAGAGATAGGAGGTTGTAGGAAGTACTCAACTATAGAATAGGAACCTCACATAGAGTTTTACATTGAATGCTTAAACTTAGAATGAAGCCCAAGGGGTCCTATTTATAGCTGGGGATGCCTCTTAGCCTTTAGGAACACTTGAGAATAAGAACTAGCCTTTTTGTGGCTTGCAACATATATATTTTAACTTGTTGCGACTCCACAACGGCTAGAAGCACTTTTCTGTATACTGCAATCGGTCGAGTTTCTATAAGGGTAACTCGACCGATAGAGTAAAACACAAAGCCAATATTTAGACCATCGATTGAGTTTGTCCTAGGGAAACACGACCGACCAATGAAAATCGAATTGGGTAGGTACTCCATCAGTTGAGTTCTGTGTAGTGTAAACTCGACCAATCAAAAGTCATTTTCAAGATCCAATTAGGATCGGTCGAGTTCTGTGTATTGACAACTCGACCTATGAACAGCCTGATGTGAATTTTGGAAAATGGCTTTTGAGTGCTTAAACATTCGATCTAAGTGCTCCTGATTTTTTTGAAGCTTAATTAAAAGTCATACAATCATTACAAGTGATTTACAACATGATTCTAATGGATTTACATCATATTACAAAAATGTGCACTTGTATTGACTTTGACTTGTCTTTTCTCCAATTTGATATGTGCAAGTTAGAGCATTTGGAGTGTGTCTATACCTAACACTACTATAGAAATGCCTTTTAGCATCGGTTATTTAACCCCCTTTGGCGTCGGTTTCCGAGCGACGCCTATGTGGGCGCCGCTAAAGGTCGAACACTTCGGCGTTGGTTTTTTAACCGACGCCTATTTAACGTATAGGCTTCGGTTGTTTATAGAAACCCAACGCCAAAAGGGTTCGCGCCACAGAAAACAGCATCATCTAGGATACATTCTATGTCGGTTATCTACTAAAAGACCGACGCCTATATGGAATATAGCATCGGTGTTTAATTGGTAACCGACGCAGAAAGTGTCCTAGATGACGTTGTTTTCTGTGGCGCGACACATTTGGCGTCGGTGATCAACTAAAAAACTGACGATATATGTATTATAGGCGTTGGTCTTACACTAACAGCCGACACCATTTCCAGTACGGCCGTGGCCACATTAGGCGTCAGTTTTGTTCAAAAAACTGACGCTGTAGGTCTTTGCTGACGGTTTTCTGTAAATAACCGACACCTATATCTATTTTTTTTTATATCAGTTTGCAGGCCTGCTGTGGCTGGTCAGCAGGATGAGAACCTGCAGTTCAGTTTTCTGAACTGCAGGTTTACGACATCCATTGATATCAGCCTACAAACAGGCCACAAACCTGCAAAATTAACAAAAACAATTTCACACAAGTAGATACATTCAGACATCAATTCAATTCTCACATTCACACATATAGAAACATTCAAATACATGTATTAACATTCAAAAATATTCATTTACAAAGTATCATTCAGTATTGCTATCAACATCCCAATTATATCTTACAATTGCCACTGCTTGTATGGCTTTTGCCCATTCTTCTCTTATTTCATTTAATGCTTCCATCGTATATGGAGCATGTATATTTTTTAAGCGTTTACCTATAGTGTGGTCAGTTTTAAACACCTGTAAAGAGAATGATGTATATATATAAGTAATAATATAAAAATAAGATTGATATATTTCATACTAACTAATGAGACTATATATAATACCTCATGTATGGTATCGATGTCCAATGCGGCATGTTTGATAATCATCTGCATAAATCGCATCACATAGTATGTGCATGCCCAACCATTGTCTTGTGTAGCGCACTATAAATTGAAACATACAAAATAATACAACTAAGCACAATTCACATCAATAATATATACATTGGAGTCGGGAACTTACTTGTACGTTCTGCCAATTTATTGGCTGGTTCTTTTTCCTTGGGACCGTTCCTCCAGCCTTTTGGAATGCATCTAAACCCCTACATGTTAATATAACACAGTAAATTGCATAAGTAAATAGTAATGTAATAACAGATGTTAACAGATACAAAAATGAAATATTTCTCACCAGAATAATGGCATTCTCATTACGTGTCCAATTTTAGTGTTTAATGTACTTCCCGCAGGATCTAGATAATAAATAGTGAACGTCCTGGGGACAATAACTAGTAACTCCCAATGTCTACCGCTAGAGGTAAAAAGTTAACAATTAATAACTCAAAATGCACAATAAAAATGGAATTTTCTTAAGTCCAAATTATAAATAAAGTAAACTTACTTGACATTGAATGGAGCTATTATTATCGTCTTCTTTTGCTGACCAAAAATTGTAAAAGCATCTATACAGTATTGTTGAACACTATCAGGGTATTTAGCTACTATACTAATCAATGATGGAATCAAAAATCCCACATGATCAAATGCAAATTGTTTGCAATGATCTTCGACTAAGTAGCTGCAAAACATGTATTACGTATGCATTAATATATAAGAAACCATATCACCGGATCTTACACAAGGTATATGGATGTATAAATAAGATCTCACCTTATCCATGTCTCTATCATTGATGTATTCAGCCAATCATACATAAACAACTCAATAATATCTTGTATAAATAAAGAGCTATCGTATGATTGACCTGCATAATATGCATCTAAAGAAACAATTATAGGGCAATGTATATTATGTGCCCGTAGCCAACATGCCATTCCCCTACAAGCAGGACCTAATGGGTATGTTAGGTCAGTTGGAACCCAACTTGGTAATGCGGGAAGTGGAGGTGGAGGCCTAGGTGCTCCTGGTGTCTTCTTTTTAACCTGTATATATAATTTCAGATCAGTTGACCTCATATATACACATTAACATTCTAAATCAATGTAAATTTAACTTACAATTTCAGTAGTGTAGACGACATCTGCTTTGGGCCACAATATGACCCCGCCTTCTGCCTCACCAAGTGTATCAATATCTGGGTGGGCATATGGCAACGCAACTTCCCTCCAATCTGGTAATACACATATCGGGCTCACACGAATGTAGCCCTGCAGCATTGGAGTCCCATGAAATGTTGCCCCAGGAAGGGACTGGTAAGCCTGCGCCTCTGCAACAACATAGTCTTGCATTCTTAAGCGGCATGGCTTCAATGCCTACAAATTTACGTAAAGAATGTTATACATATATACATATCATCTTGAAAACATATCATCTTGAAAAGACTAGCTACAATGTCATAAACAATACTTACAGCAGACGTGTTAGGCGATGGGTCTCCAGGATTACTCGTAGTCTGTGCATCAGGAGAAGAGTGGGTCGCCATAGGCTGATTGGAAGCCTGAGATGCCTGCCATCGCAACAATTCTTCCTTAACCTTCTCAGCAACTACATCGTTGACCTTCTTAGCAACTATATCCTCGACTCTCTTATTCTCCTATACATGGATAAAAGAAACATTAGCTTCTTATTATTGAATTTCCTTTTGCAGTAACATTCTAAAAAAAGAATAGGTTATCTCTTCTTGAGAAAGTCTCGCTCTGGGTTTGCGCTGGGATGGCCCAAAGAATGCTTTGATGCCCACACCAACGCCTGCACCCCTAACACGTCTAGGATGCTCTGGGTTACCCAGAGCAACTATCAATTCATCCCTTGTGCCCTGAGGGATGAATGTGCCTTGTTTCCTCTGCTCGTACAGCTCCCGCTAATCACCATCAACAGAAATTGGTAAGTTAACACCACAAATAATCAATATTCAAACGATTGCTCTAAGAGTTGTATTTTACCATTTTCGCAGCCGCCTCAGCAGTTACGGGCTTCTTTATTTCACCCTTCTTGTTTTGCCTCCCAGCTATCCAGATATCATGGCGAGGCATGGGTGTGGCAAACTCCTGAGTAGGAGCAGACTCCTGAGTAGCCGCAGACTCTACCTGTAGTCTTTGGCGAACGCTTGCATAGCCTTTTAGACCCATAGTGTGGTCATGCACATTCAGTGCACGCCTTGCTTTTTGTGCGTCACTGAGGGCCTAGTTAGTATGCACATTAATGATTTGGTTAGTAGCACTAAATGTTAATCTTGAATAGGTGAATACAATGTATATTAATTAAATTGGGAGTGACGCCTAATACCTTGAATTCTTCATATTTTCTTGAAGCAACAAAATTGTCCCAATCTTCTTTGTCCAAGAAGTTCCATTGTTCAAGGGCTGACTTCTTCTTCTTATCACCCTCTTTTATGTATTCTCTGTTCAGATTTGTCCTATAATTCCTAAGCATCTTTCCAGCGTGATGCATCACACTTTTACGATGCAAATTTTCATCCAATGGAAACAGATTTTGTAAAATAGAAATGTTATTAACTAGTATCCAAAATAGAATTGCAAATAATAGAATTTGTAATCTACAAAATAGAATTGCAAATAATAATAACTCATGCATAAATCCTTCCATATCAAGTCTTTTTTCCCCTGAGGAACTTTATGCCAATTATCATACTTAACACCACAATGGCTTCGAGTGGTACACCCAAGATAGTTTACAAAATTATTGCAGTTCACTCCAATTGCATTTCCTCCATTATCAAACTCCACAACCAATTTGGATCCACTGCCACTTAGCACTATTAACTTCTTCAACAGAGTGATGCCCCTTTTCTTGTTAAGTGTTTGGTGTTGCACATCAAGTTGCTCCAGTGCTTCAGTGGGTACATGTGCATCATCAACCTAAAATTTGACAAAAATAAACACACTGAATTAGCCCAATATAGAAATATAGGATATATGACATAACTAGAAGATAATGAATTTTATAGAAATACAGGATATGTTTTTAGAACTTACATTGGTATCCTCGCCATGCTCGTCATGGACAGCATGCTCATCATGGACTTCATGCTCATCATGGACATCATGCTCATCATGGTCAGCCAAATGAAAATGTCATTAAAAAGGCAAACATTTAGCATTTGTATTAACTAGAAAAAGGCAAACATTTAGCATTTGTATTAACTAGAAAAAGGAAAACATTTAGCATTTGTATAAACATACATGTCTCTAAAATTGTGATCTTTTATCAATTAACAATCCTTCATTGTGATCTCTGCGCAAATATAAGTCATCATTAGCTTCAATATTTTGTGGAGTTGGCAACCCAATTGAGAATGGACTGGAGTCATTATACTTATCATAGTACTCTTCTTCATACTTATCATTCGGGCATGCGTGTATCTTCTTGGCCTCCATTCCCATTGGGCACAATATTTTCTTTACCTGGTATGTTGAGATTAGCAGCTCGTTTCCTTCAGGAAGCATTTCTTTCAACAAAGTCAACAATGAAGTGAAGCTTTTGTCGCTCCATCTATTGTTAGCTTTCAACTTATACAATCTCAACACAACGCTAAGCTTCGTAAACTTAGCACATCCTGTGTATAACGGTATCTCAACATCATGCACAATGTTTCTAAAGATAGGAGGTGGATCGGTGTGCTCTACCCTATAACTATCCAGCATCGCATCAACGATGTGTGCTGAAACTGGTTCGTTCACATTTACGTCATCAGAGGCAATTTCTTCTTCCACCCAAGCACTGCTATCGACATCTACTGGTTTCGATTTTGAAATCTCTCCATGCCAGTGCCATTCTGTATAGCCTTGTACAATCCCGTTGCACATGGCATGACTTTTGATTTCCTCACCAGTGTTGACTTTCAAGTTGTTACCGCAATGCCTACATGGACAGTAGAACCTATCTGTAGGTTTTTTCCTATGTTCCTAGGCAAATCTAATAAACTGATCAAGACCAGATATAAACTCTGGGGTGCAACGATTACGAATGGACATCCATGATCTATCCATTCTATGATCAAAGAGAAAACAAGTATATATTAGGAAACAAGTATATATTAGGAAAAGATTAGGGTATACACTTACATCCTAAGTGTATAATGTGATGTCATTCTTATATATAATAAATGTGTACCACCTATCCCATCCATGAACACCTAATCTCACTAGTAAGTGTATAATGTGTATTGGGTTTTCAAGAAAATTTCGACAGCATTTCCCCACTGTTCTCTAAGTACATATGTACTTAGAGAACAAACGGGGAAATGCTACCGAAATTTTCTCCAAAACCCAATACACATTATACACTTACATCCTAAGTGAGATTAGGTGTTCAAGAACAGTCCCAAATCGGGGACTATCCAAGATTTACTCCTAATGAGTCAATCTTGGACGGGTTTCTAGGCCAACAAACACATTTGATGTCATTCTTATATATAATAAATGTGTACCACCTATCCCATCCTTGAACACCTAATCTCACTAGTAAGTGTATAATGTGTATTGGGTTTTCAAGAAAATTTCGGCAGCATTTCCCCGCTGTTCTCTAAGTACATATGTACTTAGAGAACAAACGGGGAAATGCTACCGTAATTTTCTCGAAAACCCAATACACATTATACACTTACATCCTAAGTGAGATTAGGTGTTCAAGAACAGTCTCAAACCAGGGACTATCCAAGATTTACTCCTAATGAGTAAATCTTGGACGGGTTTCTAGGCCAACAAACACAATAATAGATATCTACAATGAAGCCAGACTCCATACAAACAGTATATAATTTAGTGATTGTTCATTCTAATTTATACCAATGTACAAGTAATATAAAGAACAATGATTGTTCACTTTCTAGGATCATACAAATAGTATAATAATCACTAGGATCATACAAGTAGCAATGTTGATTAAGTCTATGTGATTAAAGATCAAGGAGTGTAATAAAATAGGATTTACCTCTATTTGGGCGAGACGGAGGGTAGGCGAGTAGGCAGGCAAGCAGGCCGGTGAGCAAGCGACAGTCAGGGAGATGATGGGCAGCAACAGATGATCAATTAATTCCTGAAACAATACATAAATCAATACAAATCAGTACATAAATAAACACAAATCAGTAAATAACTTAATTTTTAAAAAAAATACACAGCCGCATTGTGCCTTGGTGTAGCCCAAGCATCGCCCAGGCATCCCAGAGGCCTAACTAGGCTGGGCGCCTGGGCAAACCCTAGGTGAACGCCTGGCCGCCTAGGTGCCTGGGTGCCGCCTGGGTAGGTCGGCAGGTACCTGCTTGAGAATAAGGCTGGAGGCAAGGAAGAAGACGGCGGTGCAGGGCAGGTGCGGCGAGCTCTAGGAAGAAGACAGTGGCGGCGGCTGGAGCCAACGAAGAAGACAACCGGTTGCGGCGCCCAGGCAGGGAGGAAGCGGTGGTGGCACAAGGAGTAGGGAGGAAGGAGCGGGCAGCGGCGGCGCAAGGTGGAAGACGGCGGGTGGCGGCGGCGACGCAGAGCTGCAGCACGGATCGTCGGCGGTGAGCGATAAGCAACAGGCGGTGATTTTGGGAGAGCGGCGATGAGCTAGCGCACAAAATCGATGAAACAGGAAGAAAGGGGGAAGAGTCAGGTGATCAGGCCTCTATTAAGTTGGGAAACGGTGTCAGTTATATAAGATAACCGACGCCTATTATCTTCAACGTCGGTTGATAGTAAAAAACCGACCCCAAATTAGTTGGCGGGAACTATTATCAGCGTCGGTTATCCAAGGATAACCGACACCTAAAGTGGAACTTTTCGCGCAAAATTTCATTTTAAATAGGCGTCGGTGAATAGTTAAAAAACTGACGCTGTATGTGGCCCACATTTTTTTCGCTCGAAAATTGGATTTCGTGGGCGCTGTTAGGCATCGGTTGGTAATAGTAAGCCGACGCTGAATACAAAGCAGTACCCGTGTCTGGCTGGTCTTCGAATATAGACGTCGGTTTGCCTAAATAACTGACGCCTGATATTATAGGCGTCGGTTTTCCTTAATAACCGACGCCCAGAAAAGCGACACTGAACGCTATTTCTGTAGTAGTGTAATCTGAAATCACTCAAGTAGAGACATTAGACACAAATATGTGGAATGGTTAGTCATCATCAAAACATGGGTTTAGTCAATTTAGACATGAGTCAACATTGACCTAATTGACCTTGAGTCAACACTAGAGGCATCAAAGCTTCATACATCCACAACCCGACACTTCATTATCTACACTAGGTGATTGTGAATTTTGTGTTGGAGAAGTAGGACAGTCAAGGGGCACTCAGCTCAGTGGATATGTACATTTTGTAGTGTGCAGTAATAGGAAGGAAAGTGAATGTGGGGAACTTCATCATCCACCACTTCCACAACTCCTTCGAGAAGTAGGTCCATTTCATGCCAATGGCAGGCATTATCACTTTCATGGCATGCCATCTTAGGATTAGAGATGGACTTTTAGCAATTATGTAGGAAAAGGCTAAGTGGTCCAAGTTGGGATTGGATCACTTAATTCGCTCAGGGGTGATCAAACAATGCAGCACATGATATATTTATATATTTGGTCACAGCAGGCACAGAGTACTACTGCCAGCAAATGCACAGATTGTATGTCGGACAATACTCATGAATGTCTCTCTATTGGACGCTCAAGGAAATGTTACTTAGGTAGGTGGGACTGCAGGAGCATCTTCTTCAGCACCACCAGTACTAGAGACTCAGGAGGTTGGACAGCAGACATGGACAACCTTCCACAACATCCCATATTAGGGGAGGTCCCTATACAGAGAAGCCATCAGTAGATTACCATTGGTCTCCTCAGTAGGAGAAATATGCCCCAAATCTCAACTCGGGGCACCTTTATGGGTTTATGACTGACTTCAAGGCTGACTCCAATAGACGGTTCGATGAACTGGAGCAGGATGTGTAGTACCTCAGGCATAGGTTCGACATAGCCTTCCCTCCACCACCTCCTCTGACTTTACAATAGCCATTTCAGTAGCCCTACCATCCTTTCTACCAGCCGACCCAGGACTTCAGACAGTCATTCCACTTTCAGTAGGGAATGCTCCAGGACTATCAGAACCCACCAGGCGGCATCAACAATCTAAACTAGTATATAAACAATGACTACCAGTAGTAGATGATTCCCACATCAGCCAGAGCTTGAGATTTGCTCGAGGATGAGCAAAAATTTTAAGCTTGGGGTGGCAGGGTGTACCACCCTCTATCTTCTGCTTTTCCCTTTTATTTCTTTCATTGCATGCATGCATGTTTATGTTCTATGTTCCTTGCATTTAGCATAAATTTTCAGCTTTGTAAGACTTCGTTTCATAATTTGTAGCTTTGCAATTAAGGCTATGTGATGCAAATCTTAGAATGAAATGCTTATCTTTATGCCTAAATGCATAATTATCATCTTAAACTTCTTGATCTTTTGCTTGACTTTCTCATTGACTCTTTCCTTAAGTTTGACAATTAATATAAGGTTATGCACCTTTTTCATAGCTTAAAACATTATTCCCTTGATCTATGTTGTGAATGACAAGTCCAGGATATAGGACTGTTGGAAAGAAGCTAGAGTTTGATCAAAACTCCAAGCGACATTTTTCACAAACTTGCCTCTATTCTAAGGACCCTTGAATCATAATTACTATCTTTTCACACAGGTATCAAGCAGATAATGATGAGTTTTGAGTTATAATCAAGTTGAAGTGTTTTTCCTTGATGATCTGTGCGCCCTATCACCTAAGATTGAGTCAAAAAATGAAAAATGAAAAAATTGCAAAAGAGGCATGACTGCCCACAAAATCCCAAAAATATCAAAATACTTTTCACCAAAGCCTATAAAAATAAAATGCAGAGAATAAAATCTCGAATGTAAATAAATGAGTGTTGTTTTCTCTTTTAGGAGAGTTGAGGATGGTGCCCAATAGGTGTATGACTATGCTCATGAATGTGGGTATGTCGTTCCTGGTAGTGCCACCCTAAAAGCTCATTCGAGAGTCACTAGGAACCCTAGGAGACCTACGAGATCATCCCAGTAGCAGGGTTGGTTCGAGCATAGTACGTGGACTTCATCTGACTGCTTTGGGCCCACTGGCTAGGACTGTAGGAAATGTTGCTTGTTACATAGACCAACCTGACACAGATCGGGATCCTTAGAAGTGATTAGAGTCTTTTTACTTTTGTTTCTTCTTAGGACCTGAATAAGTGGGAGGCACATTGTTCCTGATTCGTCTACATGAATACATGATGATGGCTCATTGCTCATCACCCACATTATCACCTATGTGATAATTCTTTTATGTTTTATAATTATGATTTAAACCCTCATGAGTATTGACAGGTTGCAATGAATTCGCTTAATCTTTCTTGGACATTCTTTGATCTTACTTTAGCAAGATTGTGCTCAATTGGTGGGGGTTTTCTCTGAAACGACGTGGGTCAAGAAAATTGTATGTTCTAAACTATTTTTCTTAACTTTAGCATTTATCACCATGCTTAATTTGGATGCTATCTTTTTGTTCTTCGAGCATAGTCTTTCTTGAGGACAGGCAAAGGTTAAAGCTTGGGGAGGTTGATAACACTCAAATTTAGGCATTTATGCTAAGTATTTATTTATATTTTTGTGTTATTATAGCCTTAATATGTCCAAAATAACCATAGATACCTATCTTTTAGTAATTTATATCTTTTGATAAATAAAGTTGCTCAACTAGCCAATTTTGGGACTTGTAGGCGCCGAAACTGAAAAGATATCTATTCTCCAAGATTTCTCCCCAACACATGGTTTTTGCAGTATCTAGACTTTCATCTGTTGTGATCGCGGTGGACTAAGCATCTCACTATATGCACCATCTTAGGAGACGGTGGTCCCGCTAGTCGGTGGAC
Source organism: Alisma plantago-aquatica (assembly GCA_963693085.1). Lineage (NCBI taxonomy): Eukaryota > Viridiplantae > Streptophyta > Magnoliopsida > Alismatales > Alismataceae > Alisma > Alisma plantago-aquatica. Next base: position 1,405,259,773 of record OY856411.1, on the reverse strand, counting down.
CCTATTTTTGACATCTTGGACCCTATTTTCGATGGCCAGTCCTTTATCATAATACATCCTCTCCAATCAGAAGGTTCATCGATGCGGGCCCATCAACACCAGTAATAGCCCCCCCTGTGGGGGTTGGTTTGGTCCATGATGCCATGACCCCGGCCAAGATGAAAATGCTACGAACATGGCCAAGATGTTGTGTTGACCGACACTCGACACGACCGAGCCCAACTCAGTACGGTTGGGCCGATGCCAAGGCTACGACCATGGTACACCAGTGCGACCGTGATACAACCACCTCGATCACGACATGACCTCGACCACAACATCTACATCAACCGCGACCCTTGGCACGATCATGCCCAACCTGGCATGATCAGGCCGAGACTAGGGTTGCGACCGAGGCAGGTGTCACGACCCATCTTCTGTCTTCGCCTATAAATATTCACCCCTCATGACCTGGTTTAGGGTTCAGAGATTTTTCTGGTTCCACATTGTGGCTCCACACATTCTTAGCTCCCAGAGCCCCGTGGGTGAGTTCCAAGGTCTGAAAGGCTGAAGTACTCATCCTACATCCGTTCCTCCAACTTTCTTCCATCTACCACCATTTTCCACCACCATTCACCCATATCCTACCATTCCCAACCATCCTCCACCTCCATACACCCACCAAGATGTTGTTTGCGGCATAATCAAAAAGAAAGGAGGACAAGGAGTCTAGAAGACCAAGGAGGATGACCCAAAGATGAGATCTGGCCTATATAGAGGCTAAGGAGCAAGAGCCATCTCTCCTCTACGAACTAAATCTCTTCTCCTCCTCCTTTCTTCTACTGTTCTCCTTTGTTCCTATACAAATTATGTTCTTCCATCTTTGTTCGGTGCCAAATAAGCTTGTCCATGGCTAGTTGAGCTCTTTTTTGGCTATGTAGCTTGTTTTGGGCATGCTTATGTACTTTTACCTTAAGCAAGTAGTTTTATTCCAGATCTAGTAAATCTCTTCAAGCAGATATGGCTTCCCGTTGGAGATCCCAGACATTATTCTTGTTGGCCACATTTGTTCTTTAGATGTTGGTATGTTGTAGGTTGTGGACTTTATTCTTAAATATGGGCATTCACAATCAGCTGTTACACCACATAACTAACCAAGGTTTCACCATTGGAGCACTATAGAGGATTACAAACTAGCATTTCAAAGCATGATTCTTTAAACTAAGGGGGAGCACTACATAGGATTACAACCTAGCATTTCAAAGCATATTCTTTAAACTAAGGGATGTTTCTATCTTCATGAAGCAGGGAAAAAAATTATTTTTTAATCAAAATTCATGATCCCACTTATCACTTACCCATATGAAGTTGAAGTTGCATGGAGTAAGTTGAGTGCCTTCAAAGATAGAGTCTCAATCATAAATCTAAAGTGGCATGCACCATTCTTTCTCTCCAATCTATAGAT
>OY856411.1:1405163329-1405253329 GCA_963693085.1 Alisma plantago-aquatica | reverse complement strand
TTTAAAATTTGCAATTGTAGAGGAGCATTTTATCTAGGTCCCTAAAAAATTTTGTTGTGTATTTTACATGGTTTTACTTTTTGAGTAAAATAGTTACTTTTTGATCGATATAATTACATTTTGTCGAGTGAGTTACTTTTTTGAGAGAATAGTACTTTTTGGGATGTACGGGAAGTGAATTCTAGGATACCAGTGCAAGTATAAAAGATGGACCCCCCTCACACACGCGCACACACTTATATAGGGCCCATCTTTAATGCCCACGCGGGTAGCTAGCCACCCTTATTTCAGATAATTTTTTTTGAAGTTTTTTTACTTTTGACATGTAGATGTTACTTTATCTTACAAACTATTACTTTTCATGCATAAATAGTTGCATTTGTAACATCAGATTCAAAAATATGATTATATATGTATTTCTTATGTATTCCGCCTTGATTTACTTTTTTTGTCTTTCTTATCTTCGTAGTTACTTTTTTTCCTGCTAGTTACTTTTCCAAATCTGAATTACATCGAAATAGGAGACAAGCGAGCAACAAGTTGCGCCGCTAGTCCTTTCTGGATGGCAAAGCCAATCCTTTGAAACACTACATCCTTACACTTAGGAGACATTACATTACTATTCATAACTTTTTGGACCCTCTTTAGAAGCTCCACAACTTTTGGTGCTAAGAATCCAAAAGTATCAAAAGCAAATGGGATAAATACGTGTTGATTCTCAATACATGCTTTCTCATGCTTGGCTACTTTGGCTGAAGCATGTCCTGCTGTAAAAGTCTCACTTCTCAATCCCACTAACGGAGAAACTCCTGTCAGATCCACACATGTATGGTTTCGTCCTATCCATCCAAAAACCAAAATATCAGCAGGTCTAAGTGTCGACCTCCCCTCTTGTGGATCAGTTAGAAAGTTCACCGGTGCCTCTTTCTTAGCAGAAACACCTGCACGTCTGAGAACATCAAAGAGAACATCTCTAACAATATCATGTCTGTACTTAAAACCTGGAAGTTCCCTGCAATGAACCACATGCTCCACAAAAGAGTCCAAACACGCCTTTCGACAAACTGGACATATCTCGTCGACCGGAACCAAGGGAATCATGAGACAATATTTGAGGATACTATGATACTCTACCGGGGACATGTGCAGACCAAGTCCATCTATAGGAATAGTAAGAAGAAAATCTTGAGCATGATCGGCTTGTAGACACTCAAAAACTGCCTTTTGTCGAATAGTCATAACAAACTTAACTTCCATATCCTCAATTATTTTACTAAAAAGAGCACTCGTCAAAGCATTTTGTGCCTTTGGGGGGACGGTGTCTTTTTTAGAAAAATAACTGAGGAAGGAATCATGACACACAGATGATCTAGGACGAAATCAAATTAGTGTCCATATAGTGATAACTGTATAGTTACTTTTTGACTGATGGGTAGTGAACTCCTGCTCCAGGCTACCCGCACGGGTAGATTAATTAAGTTACCCGACTTTCAAACTTACGGGATCGCCTGTCATTTTGAATCTCCTTTTCTTCTGATCCCCAGAGCCGTCGTTCCGTTCGCATACCTAGTGCTTTCCACGACAGAGTTGAAATAACAGGGACTCAGATTGCCGCTCCAATCTTAGATTCATTCTCATTGTTCTTGAGTAGCTTCATGCAGTCGTCGACCTTCTCGCCACCCACTAGATGCTCGATGGAAATTGATGCCGGCCTGAAGTTCTGTGGCGGTGACGCTGAATGGCTGAAAGCATCCTGAGGGATCTAATGTGGCATTGCAGCTAGCCGAACCGTGAGGTGCTGCATGGAGTCGACAATCAAGGACGTCATGGGTGATGCTGAAGTAGTTGTGGGTGAGAGGGAGCTCATGGCTGTCGTTGAAGACGTGGTGATCGCAGGAGACGAGGAGTTCGATCAGGCAGATCAAACGCTCCTCTAGCTATGGTTTAGACTTGATAGGTCGTAACAACTATTGTTGTTTCTCCTGGATGGCATCCAGCGGAGTAGTGGTGTAGACATTCTAGGTAATTCATCATTGGTTAGTGTTTAACCTCCGTGCTTAGAAAATTAGATAGCAGACCGAGTTGCATGAGAAGGCACGCTGACGCATTTCTAGTTCCACTACCGATGACTTGCAGTTGTCGTCCCGTCCCATGGAGAGGCCTGCTCGTTGTCTTCGACGTCCATGAGACATTGGAGCAATGAACACATCGGCGAGCACATCGACAACATCACCTTGGTCAGTGTGGGAAGCGAAGGTCGACCTCTGACTGTCTCCATCGGCGCCACCTTAGTTTGTCAACAATGACTACTGTTGTGCTTCGTGGTTAGCCACTCCCATTACTATGCTCCTTGATTCCTCTCTCTTTACCGAATTGGGCACTCTGATTAGATGTAAAGATAATTATTTAGGAGAACGTGTACCAGGCCTTATAGTGATTGACATCCTCATAACCGGATTGTGTCCTTGAACTTTATTCTGCATGTCAGTAACAAGTCCAGGATACCATCTGGATGGTGATCCATAACTTGCCTTGAGATTATTTGAGGAAATGTCATAGTCATGATCAAAACACAACAAGTATGGGAATCATGTCCTGTAATTAGAAGAATGATGAATAGAGAAAGGGTCAGTCTACAAAAAATCAACCTGATTTACTACTAGTTTCAAGAGGCATCATATCGAAATCTACAAACCCATACTCCCTAAAAGTAAAGCACACATGAGATTACAGAACAAACAAAAACTATTCTCCATTTTAAAAATCTCTTTTTGCTCAATACATCAGCCATTAAGAGAAATGTGTATGCTCGTAACATGTGCGCGGTAGTTTTGATTATGAAGAAGTTGATTTGTTTGATGAAATGTTGATTATAAACATTTCGTGCCCACCTAATAGGTATCAAGTATAATAATATTAGGTAATTTCAAGTAACATGTAGGAATCTGATAGTGAGGTGCGTATTTGTAGTGTACAATGATAAATTGAAACATACATGAACAAATTCTAAGGCGGTTGACATTTTGTAATGTACACAATAGTATGTAGCAATTAATTGTGAGGTGAGTATGCATTTTATAATGTATATAGAGAAACTGTAATATCTAATAACAAAATGTAAGGTGAGTGAACATTTGGCAATACACATAAAAAGATTGTAACATGTCAGAATAAACTGTTGTGTGGGTAGATATTTATAATGTACATAGAAAAATTATAACATGCAGCAGTATCATGTAATTTGGAAGGACATTTTGTAATATACATAGAGAAACTATAACATATAAAAATAAATTGTAAGGTGGGTGAACATTTTATTTTCAAATAGAAAAATTATAACATGTATGAACAAACTATAAAGTGGCTTGACAATTCGTAATGTACATACAAAAATTGTAACATTCGAAAACAAACTGTAAGGTGGGAAGATATTTTGTAACGTGCATAGAATAATTGTAACGTGTATGAACAAATTGTAAAGTGGTTTGATATTTTGTAATGTACATAAAGAAATTGTAATATTCAGAAACAAACTATAAGGTGGATAGATATTTTGTAATGTGTATGAAAAAATTATAACATGTATGAACCAATTGTAAAGAAATTGTAACATGTGAAAATAAAATGTAAAGTGGGCAGATCTTTTGTAATGTGCATAGAGAAATTGTAACATGCATGAACAGATTGTAAGGTGGGTGGATATTTTATAATATACATAAAGAAGCCATAATATCTAAGAACGAACTATAAGATGGGTGGACACTTAAAATATACATAGTAAAATTGTAACATACCAGAATTAACCGTCAATTGGGTAGACATTTTGTAATGTGCATAGAGGAGTTATAACATGCGGGAGCAATCTATAGTATGTACATAGAGAAACTGTGACATGTATGAAAAAACTGTAAGGTGGGTGGACATTTTATAGTATATGTAGGAAATTGTAATATGCATGATGTAAAGTGGCTCGACATTTTGTAATTTATATAGAGAAATTATAACATTTAGGAACAAAGTACGTGGACATTTTGTATTGTACATAAAGAAATTGTAATATACATGAATATACTGTAAGTGGATGTATATATTTTGTAATATACATAGATAAACTATTAAGTATTAAAATAAATTGTATTTTACATTGCTATGTATGATATATTGTATTACATTTTATTTAATATAACAATAGAAGAAATTGAAATCCGACAACTATTCACAGAGTCGAAATTTTGGCAAAATTATAATAAGGAATCACTTCCAAATCAACTGTCAAAATATCTAAAAATTATTTTTTTTACTCGGGCCGAACACATGCCACTATAGTATAAGAGAATGTAAACAAAAATTTGATAAGAGAGAATTGGAATGGACAATTCATGATACGACATGCCACTAGTGCTAAGCTTGCCAAAGCTCAAATCAGGTCAATGACGATTCGGTGAGATTAAATTAATCACTCCTAACAGGCGCACTTACCATTGTGCTGTCATGATAAACGAACTAGCAATATTTCTAATAATTACAAATATATGCAATTGTCATCCAATCTATTAAAAGATGAACTAGCACTGTGTTAATTACACCATGTGCCACCACTACGTAGTGGCGGGTGGTATAACTAGTTACTCGTGCACAATGGCGGAACTAGAAAGTACCAATAGGGGGGCTGAGTAATAAGGCCTTTTTTCTGGAAAAAAAAATAGAGAGGGTTGAGAATCAATCTTGAGACTTGCAAGATTTCTTAACACAAACTAACCAATGTAGCTATCAATCAAACTTGTTAATTCAACCCATTTTCTACATTATGTAACAATACGAAACATCATTTTTTTTTTGTCTAAAAACACTTGAAGATGCCTAGAATCGATCTCGGGTCAGCCAAAATCAAACGTAGAGCACTAACCATTGGAGCTAGCTTTCCATTTGATACTAAATGTGAAATACATATATATCCTATAAATGTACATACTTTGATTTTTTTTTTGGGGGGGGGGGGGGGGGGGGGGGCTAGAGCCCCGACAGTCCCCTAGTTCCGCCCCTGCCTGTGCAGATAGTAAATCTTAGCCCTATATATATACACACATATATATGGGTTTATCTCTAATGTGTGTGTGGGTAGCTACCCGCTCCAGAAATAGTTACCTTTTGTGCAATTTTTTACTTTACACATGTATAGGGTTATATTACCTTCCAAATAGTTATATCACATACATACTGGTTACAGTTATTACATATGTATAATTACATTTTTGTCTAGACTTTTTACTGTGCAATCTGTCTGATTTTACTTTTTCAATCCAATAGTTACTTTTCTAACACAATAGTTACTTTTTTATTCGAGTAGTTACTTTTCTAACTATATACTTTCTTTTCGGGATGCACAGGTAGTGAAATCTTAGTTACCTACTCGGGCAATGAGTAAACCCCATATACCCATATATATATATATATATATATATATATATATATATATATATATATATATATATATATTCATGTAATTATTTTTCCTTAAAACAATTAGAGTTTTAAATGGACATTCATTTACTTAGAAAATTTAATGTGTAAATATAATTTGAAGTTGTTGTTCGCTTAGAAGTGCAAATGAATATTGGTTGGCGTGAAAACCACCCAGTCACTTGAGTGACCCAACCTAGAGAGTGCACACCCTCCTCGACTACCTACACACCAAATGGGGAATTAAATCACATAATAGCCCAACCTGTATGTTGAGATTATTCTTTTTCGAGGTGCACAACATATATATATATATATATATATATATATATATATATATATTAGATTATTTTATATAAATATATGCAGTGCGTATTGTTAGACATTTCCGAAAAGTTGATCTACTTGACTAAACTAACATTATACTACATAATATTCACAATTTGAGTTAGTGTAACATTAAGTAGTTGCCACATATTGAGTCTATCATTAGGAAGTCGGAAAGACCGTATTCTTGTGGGAAATGATTTTTGAACAGTATGGTCATGTTGGTATTCTCAAAAAATTGTAATTCCAACTTCATTTAAGGTGAGTAAATATATTGCAATTCATGGTGCATGTCCTTAACATAAACACTTATTACCATGCACTGATCTTCATTTATTCTCCAAGTACTAAGTTGTTAATATAATTTTCTGCATAAATATTCTTTACTACTAAAACAATATGTTTCTTCCACTTCAGCTGGATACATAATAATCTTTGAATGTATTAAAAATGTGTCGATCTTTATTGGTATTAATGCCATGAAGCATGAAGGAAACATGTTTGCGGGAAACCTCATGTTGACTGATACGATCTTTCGATGGGTGGGTACCTAAAGTTAGAGCCATTTATGTATTTAAATCATCAACCAAGATGGAAGCCCAATTTATTTCTTTTTGTTGTGTTGCTAAATGTTTTATACGAAGTTCCAAATTATACTTTCTCTTTATACTTCACTTCCGAAGAGGAATTTTGTAGCATCTTGAACGTGAAATCCATTATTTAAAGAATCAACTTAAAGGTTTGGCATCTCGTGCATTCTATTTTTTGTTTCCTTTATGCGTGTTTCACCTTTAGGGTTACATTTATAGTTTTTCTCTATGAAGAAGGTTACATCTTTGCCCCTTAAAACTATTTATAGTATTTTTTTTCCCTAAACATAGATAGGAAGTGCATGCTTTATCATTTTTATCCCCTATGCTCGGAAAACCTTTTTCTCATGTCAGAGATTTAACTAATTTTGAGATGTCAAGATGAGCTTAAAGGTAGTTAATAAATATTTAGTAGAAGTACTTCTAACAAAAGATGCAAGTTCTTATGAGAACATGATAGAATGTAGATCACAAAGCCATATTACTTGTGGCCACCACTTAATTAAGTAGGATTAACCACCTCATACAGATGAGCTTGCTTTAACTCTGGTGGTACTTCCTACTATATGCATGTGGTTGAATTGTGTTGTCTTAACAAAAATATCATCCTATCATTGAGTTTCTTTAAAGAGTGTATAAACACACACACAACTATATATATGCCATTGTGTGTGTGTGTGTGTGTGTGCATATTGAATGGTTGTGTGTGTGTGTGTGCATATAGAATGGCTTATGAGCCTACCTCCATGTGTAGGGAATTTCTAAACCAATTCAGAATCAATCATTGATGACCATTTTCATGGAATTGACAAAATGGCTACATATGAAGAGATTGTAATTCCACCAGAATCAAAATATAACTCATTTGAGGTTAACATTCACGAAGGAACAATAAATGTAGTTCTAAAAGTGAAAATTTAAATATTTATCAGTTCTAGCTCCTTGTGGACATGTTGCAACTAAGCATTTGTGATTTATGGAATTGACATTTTTATTGTGAATCATCACAGTCCTTATAGTTCTTTGCGATGATTACTTTTGTAGTGATTTCACATTATGTTCTATAGAAAATGTTCTATCCTTGAGCAAACACATACAAGCATGCACAAACCCTTGGCTTTCTAAAAGGTGTTTCCATGATAACATAATCAATATCTATGCAATCCACGGAAACATATATGTAAGTGTGCTGATTAAAAGATTAAGGGTCACAATGATGAGGCATTTTATAGTTTAAGCGGTCTGATTTGCAAGCAAAACTAAAGGCTTCCTGTAGTAATACTACTATCGATCATCATTTGTGTTATGTGACTCGAAGACTCCTAATCCTAATCCTAATCCTAATCCTAATCCTAATCCTAAATGGTGTGGCAGTCCTATTTTGGGTCTTGTCTTGGTCTGAGTCCAACCCATGTTCCTACTTGGATTTAGATTAGTATTCCTATTTGGAGTTGTAGATGGCTCTATCTTCATGCAACTTGGACTCCTATTGTGTACTAGACTCCTATTAGGATTGTTTATTCCTAGTTGAAGCCTTATGGCATGGAGCCTATAAATAGGACCTTAGGGGCATGAGTTTTTCTTGTACTGAGAAGTACCAACATACAGTGTTGTACTGAAGAGAGTTCTCTCTTCTTTGAGAGTATCTCTCCTTTGTAATCTTTTCTCTGAAATAGTGGAAATTTCACCCCCTCCCGTGGACGTAGGTCATCTCGACCGAACCACGTAAATCCTATGTTTTGGTTGTGTGATTGTTTTCTCGTTTGTTGTTCTTCCGCTGCGAAATCGTCATATTCTCAAGTTCAACTCTTAACAAAGTGGTATCAGAGCCGCGTGTTCAAGATCCGAACGATGACGAGTCTGTACAAGATCGAGAACTTTGATCGCAAAATCAATTTTGGACTATGGCAGATCACGATGCATGGTTTGCTCATTCAACAGGGAGTCTCCGAGGCTCTAGAAGGGATCAAGAAGATGCCAGCCACTATGACGCAGCAAGAAAAGAAAGTGATGGACCAGAAGGCTCTCACCGCCATCCAGTTATCCTTGGACTACAAGGTTTCGGCCGAAGTTGCCAAAGAAACTACTGCTGCCGGTATTTGGAAAAAACTCGAAGATCTCTACATGACGAAGTCTCTCCAAACGAAATTATATCACAAGCAGCGTCTCTACTTACTACGCATGGTGGAAGGTACATCTATCCGTGATCATATTGACGAGTTTACATCTATTATTATGGATCTGGAAAATATAGATATTAAACTCGAAGATGAAGATAAAGCCCTTATTCTTCTGTGCTCTTTACCCCCTTCATACACGCAATTTTGGGAAACTATTCTGTACGGAAAGTCTTCAATCAAGGTGGAGGATGTTATATCTTCATTGCTGTCAAAGACCATGGTTGATAAAGACCTAATTGCTTCTTCTAGCGGGAGTCAGTCAGAGGCTCTTATGGTGAGGGGTCGTACAAAAGAAAAGGGAAACAACAAGAAGGAAATACACAGATCTAAGTCTAAATCAAAGAAGGTCTGTAAATACTGCAAGAAGTCTGGACACATTGTCGATGAATGCTACAAGTTATAGAACAAGAAGAAGAGGGAGAACGAAAAACAAGAACAACCTGCAGATGCTAATGTAGCACGTGAAGATCCAGAATATGTTCTTATGGCTTTATCTTCCTCATCCGTCAATTTTCAAACTTCTTGGATTCTGGACTCAGGTTGTTCACACCACATGTGCCCACACAGAGATTGGTTTTCTTTTTATGAGCACTTTGATGGAGGTGCTGTAAACATGGCGAACGATTCTACCTGCAAGACAATTGGCATTGGGTCAATCCGCATAAAGATGTTCGATGGTGTTATCCGAACTGTCTCCAATGTTCGTCATGTTCAAGGTCTGAAGAAAAATCTCATCTCTATTGGCTTACTTGAAGCAACCGATTTTCCATACAAGGCTGTAGATGGAATCATGTCTATTACCAAAGGAGATGATGTTCTGATAAAGGGAGTACGTATTCCTGGAAACCTTTATAAATTAATTGGTAAAACTGTGACTGCCGAAGCTGTTGATGTTTCTTCCTCACCCATTCCAAAACTGGATGCCACTAAATTGTGGCATATGCGACTGGGACACATGAGCCAGAAAGGCCTGGAATTATTATGCAGGAGAGGACTTCTAGGTGATATCAGTACTGAAAAGTTAGATTTCTGTGAGCACTGTGTTATGGGAAAGCAGAAAAAGGTCAGTTTTTCTACTGCAAATCATACTACAAAAGGTACTGTTGATTACATTCATTCAGACATCTGGGGTCCTTCTCAAGTACCGTCCAAGGGAGGTGCTAGATACATGCTTACTTTCATAGATGATTTATCAAGGAAAGTCTGGGTGTATTTTCTAAAGCATAAATCTGAGGCTTTTGATCAATTTAAGAAGTGGAAGATGCTTATTGAAAAACAAACAGGAAGGAGCATCAAGACACTGAGGACAGATAATGGCATGGAGTTTTGTTCTTCTGAATTCAATGAGTTCTGCCAGTCTGAGGGTATTGCAAGACATCGCACAGTTAGACATACACCCCAGCAGAACGGTGTTGCAGAACGCATGAATAGAACTCTTCTAGAGCGTGCACGTTGCATGCTGATCAGTGCAGGACTTAGCAAAGATTTTTGGGCTGAAGCCATCTCTACTGCAGCCTATCTTGTCAACCGTTCACCATCTACTCCAATTAGTTTCAAAACTCCTGAAGAGGTATGGTCTGGTCATCCTGCAAAATATTCAAATCTGTATATTTTTGGTTGTCCTACATATGTCTATTCAAATAAAGGAAAGCTCGAGCCTAGAGCGAAGAATTGTATTTTTCTGGGTTATGCTGATGGTGTGAAGGGATACAGATTCTGGTGCACTGAGCCAAACTCATCAAAATTCTTGATTGAAAGAAATGTTACTTTTTATGAGTCTGCCATGTTTTCTGTAAAATAAGATGGCGTCCATTCTCCAGCTACAGGTTCTCAGAGTTCCACGAAACAGGTGGAGCTTGAAGTTAGTGCACACAGCCCGACAGCTCCTGTTGTTACACAGGAAAATCCAGATGATGTTGAAGATGACACTCATGAAGAACAGACATATAGCATTGCTACTGGTAGACCAAGAAGACAGATCAGACCACCTGCAAGACATTCAGATTATGTTGTTGCATATGCCCTTACTACAGCTGAAGAAACAAATGATTCTGGGGAACCGACTACCTACAAAGAAGCCTTGGCTGATCCCAATTCAGCCATGTGGATTACTGCTATGAATGAAGAGATGGAGTCTCTTCAAAAGAACAAGACATGGGTACTTGTTGATCTTCCTGCTGGAAAGAAGATTGTTGGATGCAAATGGGTATTCAAAAGGAAGGAAGCTGGTCCTGGAGATTCTCATGAAAGGACAAAGCACATCGACGTCAAGTATCACTTCATCGGAGAGGTGATAGCGCAGGGGAAGATTGTGGTGAAGAAAATTGTAAGTAAAGAAAATCCTGCAGACATGATGACAAAGTCATTGCCAATTTCCAAGTTCAGACATTGTCTGGACTTGGTTAGTCTACACAGCACGCAGTGACGCCCTTAGGGGCTGGAGGGGGAGAGAGATCTACTATTATTCTTTTTTAGAGAGACAGAGAGTTCAAGTCAAGGTGGAGATTGTTATGTGACTCGAAGACTCCTAATCCTAATCATAATCCTACATGGTGTGGCAGTCCTATTTTGGGTCTTGTCTTGGTTTGAGTCCAACACATGTTCCTACTTGGATTTAGATTAGTATTCCTATTTGGAGTTGTAGATGGCTCTATCTTCATGCAACTTAGACTCCTATTGTGTACTAGACTCCTATTAGGATTTTTTATTCCTAGTTGAAGCCTTATGGCATGGAGCCTATAAATAGGACCTTAGGGGCATGAGTTTTTCTTGTACTGAGAAGTGCCAACGTACAGTGTTGTACTGAAGAGAGTTCTCTCTTCTTTGAGAGTATCTCTCCTTTGTAATCTTTTCTCTGAAATAGTGGAAATTTTGCCCCCTCCCATGGACGTAGGTCATCTCGACCGAACCACGTAAATCCTATGTTTTGGTTGTGTGATTGTTTTCTCGTTTCTTGTTCTTCCGCTGCAAAATCGTCATATTCTCGCGTTCAACTCTTAACAATTTGTACACAATTCACATTGAGGATTACGTAGAAAGGAAGTTGCCTTTTTGTGTATATTTAAGTTCGATGGACGAAGAAGACGTTTTTTCTTGACGAAATCTACAACACGGTTGATCTTATGTTGTAGCTGGTATAACAAGTCGGAATCTTTGGTAGGAGAAGATTGCTATTAGAAAAAAGGATTTTTGGTGATGGATCTTAGAAAATGAGCAGGTTGAAAAATGAGGAGATTTCATGAGTTTTTGTAAATTAAGGAAATCACGAGCTGTATTGTCAGAGGTCCCTGATCCAAAACATCATTTCATAAGAAATTCTCGCAGTAGGTCACCTATCTAAAGTAATGCACGATGTAGAGATTATAAGATGAAATTTATTGTGAATAAAACGTGTCTAGAAAATGTTTACATAAAATGGAAAATCAGTGATGCCTTCTTTTGAGTAAACATATTCCTTCCAGTTGTGTTTCTATGTGGCAGGCATTTGAGTTATGCCAAATAAGTTACTTTAGTAATTTTTCAACATTCCCCTTATTTATTCCTTTATTTTTTTAACATACATGCCGTAAATACACTACTGTTAAACCTAGATTTTATGGGATATTTTCATTTATGGATATATTGTCTAAAGTACATGGGCCTTAAGTACATGCAACTTTCAGATGGAAGGAGAACCATTTCCAAGTGAGGAACTGTTCATGATACTAGCAGAAGTGGTAGTACTCAAGATAAGGGAAGGTCGTATCGTGCAAGGAGTCATAACAAAGGAAGTGTGGGAAGAAATTCATGAGATGGTCTAGCTAGCAGCAAATGAGGAGAAGTCAATAAGAGGCCTACAAGTTATGTTGGGAACAGCAAAAAAACAATATCGTAAATTCAAGAGACTCTCGAGACGCCAGGATGGAGTTGGAGTGATAAACTTGATATGCCTGTACCTCCGTCAGCAGAGGCATGGGATGAAATCAAACAAATAGACATATCATTGTCACATTTGAAGGGATTTCGCTTCCCACAGTATCGTAATATGGAATACATCATAAACGATGAATAGACTGGTGCCTTGTGTTAGTCGCGAGTACAAATAATGTCGCTTGAGGTGCTCCTGTAAGGAGTGTCTAGGCAAAATAAGTTCCCTATTAATCATCAGTTATGAACTGTTGGCAAACTTTCTTTTCTGGGTAGTTTGTTAAAGTTGTGCATCTCCTTCCTAATTATTTTCCGTTTCTAGTGCTGTCAGTGTAAAGACAATGACATTGAACTAAGATTATGGGCAACGTAAGCTGTATGACTAGGTCACATTACGTTATACAACTGCTTTGAAGTATTTTCTCAACCTAGGATGGTAAGCACTGAAACGTGAAATTTATAGTTTTTTTTATCGATGATGCCGTCTAAGTCTTTCAATAAAGTTCACTTGCTATCCAGGCAATCATCTGCTTAGCTCTTCAAAGATGACTATAGATTTTTTTTTTTTGAGAAGAAAAGATGACTATAGATTTTTTTTTTGAGAAGAAAAGATGACTATAGATTGTTACATAGTATTATATACAAAAGACAGACTAAATATTATGGTTTCATCCAGATTAAGAAACAGCTACAGCAACGTCGCTATCTGATAAAATGAAGTACATCTCAAGTTTGGATCCATATGATGCTTGCGCACATTATCTGACCGTTCATTTGGCTGGCAGTGCGGAAATTATAATATATTCATCCCTGCCGACTCTCTATTCCAAAACGTGTTTCGATAAATTCTTGCAGTAAAAATATCTTTTTTTTTTATTGAATGATCAAACATTGCATGCAATTATTGTTATAATTCATCAAATGAAAATCTTATTAATTTTTTAGAACTTTCTTTGGATAGACGTGTAGCTAAAATTGTTTAGAATACGATCAGGTACTGTAACAGCGAACCTGAACGCTTTCCACTGTGATTAATGATATTGAGCACACCTCTTCGCAAAATCTCACACCTTGTTCGTCCTCTATTAACGTAAATACAGAAACGAAACGTCTTCTGTCACTGTACAAAAAAATATTTCGTATAGTATCAGAAGTTGAAAGATCTCCAGATATAAGAGAGGGCAGAAAAATATACAAGTATTTGTAATCAGGGATAAAAATTATGAAGAAAATTTTATATTTTAATTAAAAATGTATCAATAAAGGTGTTAGACAGTGTTGGACATATCTATTATTTTTGTTTATCATTTCAGTGTATAAGTTATATATATATTTATAAATAATATTTATATATTCTATATTGAGTATTTTTTGTATTAAATGGTGTTCACAAATTATTATCACAGATGAATTACATATTTTTAAGATAAACAATGTCGATTCGTGGATATTAAATTGACTATTTTAGACTTGAACAATGTCAACAAAACTTTTACGAATTCTTGTGTAACATTCTTTCTCATCCACTATATGTTACTTTGTATTTAATGCACCTTCTCTCTCTATCCATTGTCTCTTGCTTCCTATTTATTACATCTTTTCACTTCTTCAACTACGTTCTTCTTTTATTTACTCCATCTACTACTATCTTCTTTTTTTATTAATTACAGACTCTATCTGTATCCACTAGTTAGTCGCATTGTGCTAATAGTGTTTTTTCCGAGGTACACGTGAAGTTTTTGATAAAAG
Organism: Alisma plantago-aquatica; assembly: GCA_963693085.1. NCBI lineage: Eukaryota > Viridiplantae > Streptophyta > Magnoliopsida > Alismatales > Alismataceae > Alisma > Alisma plantago-aquatica. Next base: position 1,405,239,117 of record OY856411.1, on the reverse strand, counting down.
TAGTGTTAGATTAATAATTTCTCTTCCACTATATGTATCACGGAGGCAACCCACCACTAGTTCTACTAAGATGCGTTAACCATTCTTGATGTACCCTCCATGCAGAGATGAGTTCCTCCCCTTGTAGCCATGTGGCATTGTGGAACGATTTGGAAAAGTCAGAATGGAACCAACCACAAGTCTAGCTGTAAAGTATAATTCTTTATTTCACTAAAAAATAATCAACAAGATAACGAAATAGGATAAGCAGAAAACAAACAACTTTAGCCTATACGTAATCTGATAGCGTGTCATTGATCATGGATCAAATGTGAAATAAATCATATGTTGGACGTGTTGAAAGAATCAAGATTTACCACTTCAAAGAAGGTAGCAGCAATAACTTTCCTTGACATATTAGGAAGCATTGATATATACTCAGACACACCTCCGTTCAACAGTATATTAGGAAGAGTAGTATTTAAAGTATATAAGTTCTTTTAACTTCATGGCTAACGGTAATATGAATTAAAGTCACATGCATCTGGCGATACTTGGCATAGCCATACCATGTTTATCACAATACAGTCCTACACACCTAATGCCAGGATACAATGTAGTATTGCACTTTCCGGCATCAGTAAATGATTCAAGCTAAAGTGCATGTATTCCCATAAATTCGGATGCAGACAATTTCCTATGTCATTAGATTAAAGTACAGTACGGATATAGAGTACATTTTTCCACCATAATTTACACCTAGACTTCGATCAACACAAACATATAATACAAAATGACTATGTAGTATTGCTCAAAGTAATTGCTGGTATAGTACTATAAGTCGAAAGGTTTTCATACAAGTGAGAGGATGAAAAATATATACAAGTACTTGTTATTCATGATAAAATTTATTAAGAACACTACAAATTTTAAACTAGAACTGTACTAATATAATATTAAATAATATTGGATACATATACTTTTTTATACACCGTTTTAGTATCTAAGTTATTTACATATTTTTAAATAATACTTATACATTATATATTTATACCTCCTATTGCGAGTATTTTTAAAAAAATAATACTTATAAATAAGTAGTATGTATTCTTAAATTAAATAATGCCCATTAATAAATACTACAATACATACTTTATAGGTGCATAATATTTAAATTGTTTATATGAATTATCATGTTGTCCTCTCTCTCGCTCTTCATCCACTACTTTGTTTGTATTTAGTACTCTCTCTCTTCATCCACTTCTCATTATTTATATTTATTGTACCTCATTTCTTCATTCTCTCCCCTTCATTTTATTTATTACATTCTTTATATATCTATTATTTGTTTGTCTCTATTAATTACAGTCATTCTTTTCATCCACTATCTCCCTCTCTTTTCCATTCTACATTATCTCTATCCATTAATAATTATTTCTATCTGTCTCCAACCACAAGTCAATTATAGACATTTTCAAAATCGAGACGCGTTGTGCTAATTATACTCTGCGCATGTTTCCGAAGAATGAATGGAGTTTTTGGTGGATGAGGTGTTGAATAAATAATTTTTATAAAAGTAACATCCTTCTCCTAGAATGTTTAAAAATGTGCAAATGTCCTCACTAAGAAGATCGCCTCTTTGTAAAAGACATCAGAATACGTGTATAAGTTCCACCGCGTCACTCAAACCACATGATCCCTTACTACATTTCAAGTAGAAGCCTAAATGGCCTGCGCATTATATCATGGATTCCCATCCATGTTATGAAAGAGGTTCCCTACTACGAAGTTGAACAAGAGTACTCTCACACTACACAAACAGCATTTATGGTCATGGGAGTACTTAGACTCTTTCAATGTGTCGAAGTCCTCTCTCAAGCATTATAAAACTACGCACTAACAGCTACATCTACAGATTCTGCCAAGGCAAAATCAATAATACCAAAAAACTTGCAAGGAATCATTACTAATGTCGAAGGTGTTGGTTTGTATCACTCAACCAGAGAAATATTATAGCTCCGTTATGTTTTCTTAAATCGATAAGTAACGCAAGCCCCTATGCTTGTTTGTTTCAGGTAGTCTATCCCGTAGGAAACTAAGGTAGGGTTCGTCTTCACCAATTTTTCCCAATAATTTCCAAATGGAGTACCTGCTACTCGTAGTCCCTACAGAAAGAGACGCGATTTGGTTGGAATCTGATAATCAAAAGGAAACCAAATTTCATATAAACATTTGTCCAATATAAATAATAAAAAAATCAAATCATGAATTATTGCATGTGCGTCCTTTTTAATATAAACGACATGTTCATAAGCCTCCCAGTGCTTTTTCTATATTTTTTCCCTAATGACGAAGACAAGCCTAGAATAGTCCCCTCTGGCTGGTAAGTCGTCGTCTGGAATTTTTGGTCTTTTAATTTGTTCTTCTGTACACCATCCTATTACGTACAGCGTGTGCTTTAATATATTTAAGAAATCATAATTAAAAAATTACAAATATTTAATAATAACAAATAGATAAATATTTACCTCTCTTAGAAACAAATTTTCTTTCCCATGAATTTATCCAAAAATAATAATAAAAAGTACACTAGTTTTATAGCTTTTATAGAAAATTTTCTATTCAAAATGGGTTTATTAAACTAAAACAACATAATTTCACAGGAAATATGATCTATGAAATATGTTTATACTTCTAACAAAATGATTGTAAAAAAATTTAGTGGACTGATCAAAATTTATTTTGTTGAGAAAATATGTTTACAAAAAAAATTTATGTGAGGTATGTGAGGTTCCATTATCAAAATCAAATGCTATGAAGAAATTGATAGCTAATTTCATGTGGGGTGGCGGGAGTCAAGGTGTTGCCTGGGACACCATTGCTAAGTCCTACGTAGAATGTGATCTTAATATCAGTAAAATTTTGGAGATGCTTGATGCTAGCCAAGCATAGAGGATGGATAAGTTTGTTACCAACACGCATGGTATTTGGACCACATAGATTAAGCTGAGGTACATGCCTATTCCTCTTACCCTTGGGTCTTCATCCTCAAGAGTGTGGAAGGGGATTTGCAAGAAAAGGGAGTTATTCGTCACCTGAATGATGTGGATGAGCACTGTCAAGGAGCTATTTGTTACCCTCAACCTACCCCCACTGACTACAAAGTCAGTGGCAACAGCCTTGAGGCACCCGTCCTTAAAATAATATAAAACACACAAGCATATATAGCAGGGCAATCTAGTATCCGACATCATATTTAGAACTAAAGGTTTTAAGTATAACATAGATCAAAGGAAACATCATAAAGTAGACAAAGTTCAACCTAACTACTCTATTACATCGACAAGAAGATAAACCCTTAGTTACTACAAGCCCCATGATAGATTTTGCAGAAGATTCTTCTAGATGTGATGTCAATTGCCATTACCTAATAGGGAACAAAAACATGGCACAAATTCAATGCAATTGCAAGGGTATACTTTGAAAGATCAAAACTAACAAGTCTTTAAGAGATGAACATAATTTAGCTTGGCAGTTAAGCAAAAACATAGAAGATTAACAAAACAATACATTACAAGGAAAGAATTTTTTTTCAAAAGTACATTTTATGTGCATTGACCATTATACTTCAACATTTCATCGTAAGGCCTTGTATTCATGTGACAGCTTCCAATAGGAAAAGTTCATAGGGTCAACTAAGGCACAAAGCCAACAATTACCCATGTTCCAACCACGAGGGTCCCAAATGACCATTGCTATTGGGTTGTCCCTATCTATACATGTGTTGTGTTCCTCTCTTGACATCTCAAGGAGGAGCATAGAGCCTTGTGTCTAAACCCCATCAATTGGGTAAGGCAAAAGGGTTTGTATAATGATTTCTCTAAGTTATTGTTTGTGGGTTTTGAACAACATATAATATACCAAATGTTAAAAAGGAGTACCATAAGAGTCATTATTTCAAACAAGTAATCATAGACAAGCTTAGACTCTACATATATAGATAGCAACCATGTCATAACAATTTTAATACAACAAGGAGGATAAAAGTGTACCTTGCAAGGTGGGAGTTAAGAGGTAAACCTAGCATAAGATGCTCCAAGTAGATCCCCTCAAGGATGACCTATGGTATAAGTAGAACAATGAGGGGGAGTCTTAGATTAGTAGAGATTGGAAACATAATCATGTTGCAAAGCATATGGATGTTCTTATAGACTTAGGTTCTACAACAATCAATCATGATTTTCTTATATCAAACATGTGCACATCATAGTCATCATGCTACTAACATCATAAGAAACCTTAGGTCTAATTAGAACATCCATTTTTACATGATATACAAGATGAGTCCAAATCACAATTTAACTAGATAGATCAGGGAAAGCATAAGAATTCGTACTTTCATCTTGTGGTTACAAACTTAGGTCATTTAGATCAAATTCATATACAAAAGTGAGCACTTAAGATATTATGGGGATCATAAGGCATGATAGTATGAGCCCCTTGATTCAAAGAGTGTCCAAGTCATAATACAATTACTGATTTTGGAGTTGACATATTCAAATAGGTTCACATAGGTCTAAAACCACACAACTTCTCAAGGTACAACATTTATTATACAAAAGCACACCATTTAAGTCATTACAGATGAGGGCATTGATTAAACAGTAAATAATTAGAAACATGAACAATAGTTATCACCACGGGAAAAGTGTTGTTTATCCAATCAATTTGATATGTAACACTTTGATATCAAGATAAGAGGTGAGAGAGATACATGGTTTGAAAGATTAGAGTAATTGGGGGATTTTTAAGGGTATTTACCCTCACTTAGGTCAAGTCAAGAAAGGCACCAGATCGACTCATTGAGGGGACTCATAGGCGTGTTTTCTCGTTTGGCCTTGCATCCAACATTGATCGAGCTGCCTACCTCACTGCTCCCGTGTATGATTGTTGACGATGATGAGCGGTGCGTTGAGGTTGATAACCAATGGGTCGTCTTTCACCTCCATTTGTTTCTACTCACGATTCCTAGCTAAAGAGATGGTGGTGGCGGCTATTAGGAGTGAGAAGGAGTGCTAAAGAGCTTTTGCAAGGTTGAAGAAAGTGAGTTGGGGTCTGTTCAGAGCATGTGGTGATTTATAAAGAAGGAGAGGATGCATAATGCTCGACTTCGGGTTTGGGAAGACTCGCAACTATTGGGACTTGGAGACAAGGTTGTCCAGCACCAAATTCACCCAAGATGAGGGTCATTCACGTCCCATTGACCATGCTTGCGAGTATTATGGATAAAAGGGGGCCAAGGATGAGTTGTGTTGGTTGGGATCGATGTTGCAAATTATCTCTTCCTACCATACTTTCTATAGGGCAGGCGGGAGGAAAGGGGTGAGCCCCCAGCCGTTGGATCAAGCCATAATCCATGGCTCAGGTCATTTGACAGTCCTTGTGATCTATGCTAAATAAAAGAAAATAGAGGGGAAAAGAGAGTTGTCCAAGGTGGTCGTGTACTTCCTGGACTCAGAAAGGTCGGCCCAAAGCTAGAAAAGGAAAAATAAAAGTAGAGAAAAATGTGAGGGAACATGTTTATTCATAAGACCATAAAACCTTATTCAAACTCTAGTTTGAGCAAGAAAACTTGTGTTGTATTTGTGAAGAAAATCCCTACAACATGAGCATAAAGTCTAGGTGTGCATAATAAGATCAAAATAGAAAGAAAGGAGGGCGATGAGTACTAGATTTGTGAACTAGTTTAGAATTAAATTTAGTATCATATGTGTGTTAAATGCATTCAAGGTTCATCAAGTATGCATCTAAATGTATCCGACTGCAAAATTGAAGCCAAGATAAGTACATAGAGAAAGGTAGGGTTTTGAAGGTACCTAGAAGGAGAATCTAGTCCATCACATCCTCCCCTCCTTAGAAAGGAATACTTTCCTAAAAATTGGACATCCTTGAAAAGGGTTGGGAAAACGTGACTCCATGTCAAACCTGAGCTCCCAGGTGGCATCGTCATTTGATTGGTGGTTCTAAAACACTTTCACCATGTACCTGAGCTCCTTAGTCTGAATATCTAAGATCTTGGCTGGCATTTCCTGATAGACCAAAGAGTTTCTCAACTCAATTAGTTCATGGTTCAGAACATGTCTAGGATCCATCACATATCTCTTCAGGTTGGAAACATAAAAGACATTATGAATCATATTGTATTGTGGTGGTAGGGCCAGTCTATAAGCACATTCTCGAATATGGGTCAAGATTTCAAAAGGACCCACATGTTTGGGACTCAAATTCCCCTTCTTCTTTGCAGTGGCCCAAGTTGGTATAATATTCAAGAACACACGCTCTCCAACTTTGAAAGATAAGTTAGTACTATGAGCATCCACATATGATTTATGCATGTCATGTTCCCTCTTCAACCTTTTGATAATATGAACATTATTAAAATACAACCACAACTCCTCAGATTTCAAAACATCTTTCACCAACTTCGTCCCAGTAGAGAGGTGACATGCATGGCCTTCCATACAAGGCTTCATATGGAGTGTAACGAACTAAAATCCACATAAAATCTTAGTTTAGACTTTTCCTAAGCTTTTTCTTTTTTTTTAATCCTTGATTTTGAATTAGTGGAAATTCTAAAGGTTTGGTGTACATTTGTTCCCAATATTTTGCTTTATAAGGAGTCAAGCACAAATACCTTAGTAAAAGTTTACTAATGGGCTTAATTTGCAAAATGTCCACTTAATAGGGATAAGGATGAAATAAAAATTGATATAGAAGTTTCTATGCCCTTTTGTGTGGGGAAAAGAAAAGAAAATCTTAAAATTAAGATAATGTGACATTAAATAAATTAATTTTCCCATTGAGTGAAAATAAGAGTAAATTTCCTAAAAATCATAAAAGTGGAACTCAAAAGATAATTCTAAATCCAAATTAATTTCCTTTGAGTACAAGTTTGCTTGGGTGATAAGTTTCACAACTTTTAGAAAATTTGGTAAGTATAATAGTATTAATTGAATGGGAAAATAGGAGATAACTTAAATACAAAAAAAAACTTTAATGACTCCAAAAGTAACAATTGATCCAAAATTAGTGATCTACACATTAAACTATGCCTTTGGATGAATTTTCACTAAATTTGGGAATATATGATTAAGATATGAAATCAGGAGAGAGAAAGTGTGTAGAACCTTCAAAATATTAAATAAGTGAACAAATAACCCCAACATGTAAAATTGATGGAAAATTTGTATCCAAGGCACTTAATGTGACTTATGGGTGAAGTCTCATCAAATTTGGAGAATCTTATAACCATTAATGGAGGAGGAAAGAGAAAAAAGTTTTGATTTATTTAACACATTAAAAGTTTCAAAAGACAAAACTAATTGCAATTTGGATTCCTCATATAAAAAAAGTAGGCTTGTTGTCAATTTTCATTTAATTTAGAGCATGTGTTCCCCTTCAAACGAGGAGAGAGAAAAAGGAAATTAAAGCACAAATACATTATATACTAATATGATTGGGAATTCAGTTTATTCTATCACGCATTGACTTTTGACCCACGCGATCTCAACCATTGGATCTGTAATCTAATAGCTCATAGATCATCTCCTAGATCCCACTAATCGAGAAATAGGGACTTATATAGAAAGGATTTAATTCATTGATTTCTCGATCATTTCTGAATAAAACTTCATGAATTTTTTTTTGAAAGATTCTAGAAACAAAACCACATTGAACGATCCCCTATTTGTCATGTTTTGTCAAGAAATTGGGAAACACCCAATTCTTGCTCTCCAAGGATTTAGGGTGACCTAGCTATCTCTGGCTTTACGATCCCCCACCTATAAATATTTCCCCCTCACTCTTTGTAGCCTCTTATTTGACCTTTCTCTAGCTTCAATTGCTCATTTTCTTGCATTTGTGTTCCAGAACTTGATTTTGATCCAGAGCATTGTGGTGGATCATGTGCTCCTTGGCACCTCGATTCCAATTGATTGGCTCGTCGGGTTCATAATGCTTCCCTCTTCCTTTTCATGTGCTTACCTATGAGTTTGATCGACTCTCATGATTTTTCCCAATCTCAAGCTGTTGTTCATCGGTCATGGTGTGGCATGACCAAGGGGATTAATCCCCTGTGTGTATTCCCTCTACTGCCCTTCTCGTTTTCTTTTTCTCTTTGTTTTCTATTTGAGGGCAATATCATCTTTTCTCCCGGTTTGCTCTTCTTTGATAGAGTCAAAGCCACACCTTTGACCCCTGACTTGTCAGGCTCTGATTGGGCCAATTCAGCGAGGCATGCCCGCTCTTTGCTCTCTTTTTGCCTCTTTGCGATGGCTTTGATGACAGGGAACTCCCTAATTGGTTAGAATAGGAAAAATCATATATTTTTACTCCATTGTCCAAAAATTAAAAGAAAATATGTTTTGGAATCATAAAAATGTAAGCTTTCTAACAAAAATGTTTTTTTGACATTTTTTTAGAGTTTTATAGAAAGATGTTAACTAAAAATAAATTTAATGGATAAAAATCACCAAAAATGCACTTTTAACCTCATAACTCCAAAATAGACAAAAATATATGTTTCTTAATCAAGAGAACCTAATAAGATTAATGGTGATAATTTAAAAGTCAAAATCAAGGTTTTTCTCCAAAAATCTAAAAGTTAGGGTTTCCTTACCTTTATACATGTGTAAACCCTAATTCACGATTATACATTGGAAATGGGATAGTAGGATTTGGAATCAATTAAGTAGTGAAGGATAACTAATTGGATCTCATTAAGAAAGGTATGTGCTTTCCTTACACCTAAGTTGGGAATTATTGCAAACCCTAACCTAGTTTCCCTAATGAGGCTTATATGAAACCCTAATTTGTCTTTTGATAATTCCTTTTCTATATTTGCCTCACAATTAGTTTTATTATTTATTTCTTTGGTCTTATACCCCACTACCATGTCTACACTTACTTGATGCTTATACTTTCCATAGTTCTTAGCATGTTGATTTTATTAGACTATTGAACTAGTGTAGTGGTACTTTTATACAACCACCCATACATAGGGAACATGTAAATTCACCCAGGGGAATGTGTTACTTTCCCCAATATAGAATATTTGTAAGTGATAGGAATGTGTTACTCTCCCTCACCTATTGGTTGAGTTTAGGTATATGCCTCAACCCTACATAGTTTAGGTAGTCAATATTAATCATGCATGCAACCTTTTTACTATTTTTTTTATGGAAAGCATATATTTACTTATGCATCATACTTTTGATCATCCTCATCTTATGATGCAAACTTTGTTGGATATTTTTCATTTCATATCTCTTGTTTATCCTTGTTATGCATCATGGGGTGACTACTAATATAATGTTGAATGTGAATTTATGTGGATGTGAAAATTCCCACATATGAATGAATATGTGAAAATCCCTTCATACTTTTATATATATTGGAGTATGTGAAAATTCCTGCTAGGTTGATGTTGACAGACCCTGCCACCTCCCTATTATTGAGCAGATGTATACAAGACCCTGCTCGCTCTACATTTTTGGTAGATGTGTATTTCCTACCTACATGATATATTATTCTAGTTTTGTCACAGGTGAAACACATGGATGCTTTGAACTTATATTTTGCTTTCATCATGATATGAATGTTCTTTTATTTTGTGCTCCTTTTGGTAGTACTTTCCTCTTCTATGGGAAGAATTTATAATTGATATCCTTATTTTCATTTATTGCTGAATTTCCTATTTTAGTATGCACATACCAACTTTTGTTGATGTTTCTCTTTCTTCTCTTCTTTTGTGGGGTATGTTTCCAACCCCAGGTAAAGCAAGGAGGACTTGAACTTCAACATTGTAGTTGAGATTTTGGTAGACTTTGAAGAGGTGGTTAGATGACCCTCAGCTTGATCTTTGGCTTATATGATTAGATTTCCTTTTTGACACACATGTATGGTGAAGTGATGTATAATGATAACAAGCTTTGTAATAGGTAGAACTTTCTTATTATGCTGCTATATTTTTGATACTATGATACATACATGTAGAAATTATTGGTACACATCCCTTTGGTGAAAAAAATTCTGTGGTATTTGTTTCAAGGGATGTGGCCTTTTCTTTTCTAGTAGGGAGTAGATCCCCTATCGGGTCCCACTCCTTATAGTGTAGATCCTCCCACTAGGGGTTTAAGAATTGAGGGTTATCCTTCATCTTTTAGTTTAAGGTCGAGAAACATTGAAAGACTTCAGGATATAAAGGTATTAGTAGATCTAGAGTCAAATAGAGCCATAATAGTGTGATAATAGAGGGTTAAGAAACATATATCATGACTACATGAGTAAGATGTCTAAATATTTTTCAATTATTTTACCATTAATGAGTAATAAATTGTGATTTAAAGATACCTTCATTCAAATGATTTCCATTTGCATTGGATTCTTTAGCCTTCATGACGGAGACACCAACTTGTTGTTGTTTAGATTACATACCCTTGGTGTCCTGTGGAGGAGGGTAGGGACAAACACCTCAAATGTGTACTTCTTTCTTGCAAAAGTGGCACATAGGATTTTTAAATCTACACGGTCTAGGGTGACAGGCCCCACAGTTCTACCACCTCTTGGTCCCACCTTTCTTGTTGTTGTCTCCATGGTGGTTCCACCTTGGTCCCACCTTGCTTGGACTACTGGTGGTTGTTGTTGGTGTCTCCTCCCTATCTTTTGAACCAGAATACATTGACCCTGCTACAATTTATGTCCCGACGCACTTTGTGGTTGTTGAACTGAGGTGGTCCCTTGGGGTCTTGGGAAATTGTCATCACATTTGTAACTCCTTGGTGGGATGGGGTTCTCCCTATGGACAAGTCTTGATCATACGTATCCTAAGAGGCATTAGACAGGTAGCGGATGCTAAGGCACATAGTGAGAAGTGAAAAACTGAGGCAGTGTGAGTAACTAGAGTATGCATGGAATCCATGAGGACATCCCTGTATCCTTCCCAATCTCTTGATGTCATGATCTTGTTAGGAGGGATTTCCTCAGTCTCCTCAAAATCCATTTTGTCCCTCTTTTGGTTGCCCTTGATTTTGATTCAGAGCATTGTGGTGGATCATGTGCTCCTTGGCACCTCAATTCCAATTGATTGGCTCGTCGGGTTCGTAATGCTTCCCTCTTCCTTTTCATGTGCTTACCTATGAGTTTGATCGACTCTCATGATTTTACCCAAATCTCAAACTGTTGTTCATCGGTCATGGTGTGGCATGACCAAGGGGATTAATCCCCTCTGTGTATCCCCTCTACTGCCCTTCTCGTTTTCTTTTTCTCTTTGTTTTCTATTTGAGGGCAGTATCGTCTTTTCTCCCAGTTTGCTCTGCTTTGAGAGAGTCAAAGCCACGCCTTTGACCCCTGACTTGTCAGGCTCTGATAGGGCCAAGTCAGTGAGGTGGGCCCGCTCTTCGCTCTCTTTTTGCCTCTTTGCGATGGCTTTGATGACATGGCACTCCCTAATTGGTTAGAATAGGAAAAATCATATCGTTTTACTCCATTGTCAAAAAATGAAAAGAAAATATGTTTTGGAATCATAAAAATGTAAGCTTTCTAATAAAAATGTTTTGTTGACATTTTTTTAGAGTTTTATATAAAGATGTTATCTAAAAATAAATTTAATGGATAAAATCACCAAAAATGCACTTTTAACCTCATAACTCCAAAATAGACAAAAATATATGTTTCTTAATCAAGAGAACCTAATAAGATTAATGGTGAAAATTTAAAAGTCAAAATCAAGGTTTTTCTCCAAAAATCTAAAAGTTAGGGTTTCCTTACCTTTATACATGTGTAAACCCTAATTCACGATTATACATTGGAAATGGGAAAGTAGGATTTGGAATCAATTAAGTAGTGAAGGATAACTAATTGGATCTCATTAAGAAAGGTATGTGCTTTCCTTACACCTAAGTTGGGAATTATTGCAAACCCTAACCTAGTTTCCCTAATGAGGCTTATATGAAACCCTAATTTCTCTTTTGATAATTCCTTTTCTATATTTGCCTCACAATTAGTTTTATTATTTATTTCTTTGGTCTTATACCCCACTGCCATGTCTACACTTACTTGATGCTTATACTTTCCATAGTTCTTAGCATGTTGATTTCATTAGACTATTGAACTAATGTAGTGGTACTTTTATACAACCACCCATACATAGGGAACATGTAAATTCACCCAGGGGAATGTGTTACTTTCCTCAATATAGAATATTTGTAAGTGATTGGAATGTGTTACTCTCCCTCACCTATTGGTTGAGTTTAGGTATATGCCTCAACCCTACATAGTTTAGGTAGTCAATATTAATCATGCATGCAACATTTTTACGATTTTTTTATGGAAAGCATATATTTACTTATGCATCATACTTTTGATCATCTTCATCTTATGATGCAAACATAGCCTTTATTTTCATATAATTTTCTTATCTTTTGTCCTTGTTCATTTTCTCTGACACATACCTTGTTTTCTTTCCCTTTTCCTGGCTGCTCTCCGAACCACCTAGGGTTAGATCAAGGAGTTGAATAAGGCCAAGGTGACCAAGTTCAAGACTAGTAGATTCATCTTTTACAATCAAGGATGACTACATTGCTTATTGCTAGATCCTATAGTTTTTTTTAGTTTTTCCTTTTCAAAGAAACTCATGTAGTGAATAAGATTTCAAAAACCAATGTAATAACTTAGTTTCTTTCCACTACTATTGACATTTTATATGTATCTGAAACATGCTTATTTACTTGGATTATTATATGTGCATTCCACAATGCCTATTTTTCTTGGAAAAAGAGGATGATTTGTATTTCCTTTCAATTTTAGTAAGGAGGTGATCTCGCATCTTTACATGGAGACATTTCGATCTGGACTAGTAGTTGTTGTTGTAGGCAAACTCCACTAGGGGAAGGTAGTGATCCCATGAACCACCCCAATCAAGAACACAAGAGTGCAGAAGATCTTCCAAGATCTAAATTGTCTTTTTTGACCACCCGTCTATTTGAGGATGATATGCAATACCAAAGTTCAATCGAGTGCCGAACTCTTGTTGAACCTGCTGCCAAAGGAGTGAATTGAACTTGGCATCCCTTTCAGAGACAATAGATATGGGAATCACATGCAATCTCACTATCTCTCTAATGTATAGCTCAACAAGTTCGATGATCTTGGTGGTTCTATTGATAGGAATGAAGTGGGATGGCTTGGTCAAGCGGTCCACTATGACTCATATAGCATCACTTCTCTTCTTAGTTCTTGGTAGACCCACTACAAAGTCCATGGTGATGTGATACCATTTCCACTCTAGAATAGGTAGCGACTATAGAGAGCCTCCATGTCTATCGTGTTCAACTTTGATCTGTTGGCATGTAAGGCATTTTGAGATGAAGATAGCTATATCAGTATTCATGTGCCTCTATAAGTGCCATTGCAAGTATTTGTGCATTTTCATCGAACCAAGATGAACTGTGTACTTGGCCCCATTAGCTTCTTTCATAATGTTGTCCCTTAATGAAGAGTCTTCAGGGACCCACAAGCATTGTTTGTACCAGATACCTCAATCAACACCCACAACTAGGTGTGCTTAAGGTTTCTTCAAGAGTTTCATCATCTCTTCTAGGATTGAATTACCTTGTTGTGTTGCCAAAAAATTAGACTGAAGACTGGGTTTCACATTTATGCTAGCCAATCTAACACTATCACCCAAATTCTTTGGGGGGCATGGGAGAAAGGAACTCCATAAGCTTCCACTCTATGGTAAATATTGCATCACTATGGCATGTTTCCTACTCAAGGTGTCAGCTACCACATTCACTTTATGAGGATGGTAAGTGAAAATGAAGTCATAGTCATTCAAATACTCCAACCATTTCCTCTGTCTCAGATTCAAGTCCTTCTGAGTCAAGATATACTCCAGAATTTTATGATCTATGAGGATGTCAAAAGTGGCACTGTAGAGGTAGTGGCTCTAGATCTTTAGGGAATAGGTGATGGCTGCAATCCTAGGTCATGTGTGGGGTAGTTTACCTCATTTGGTTTCATATGCATGGAAGCATAAACAACTAACTTGCCTTCTTGTGCCAATACACATCGAAGAACCAAACCTTGAAGCACTAGTGAAGATGAAAAACCCACATTTCCTGAAGGAAGGGTTAGAACAAGAGCAGATGTGAGTCTAGTCTTATGCTCCTGGAAGCCAATTAACCTCACAACCTTCAGACCATACAAAATGTTCCCCTTTTGGAGTTAACTGAGTGAGGGGCAAGCCAGTCTTACTAAAGTGCACAAGGAGGTGGTGATAGTAACCTTCTAACCTGAGCAAACTGTGTAGCTCAGAAACATCCTTCGGGATTTTCCATTTTAAGAAAGATCAAAAGTTTGGCAGATTCAATAGAGATCTCCCCTCCAAATATGAAGTGTCCCAAGAACATAAATTTGTCAATCTAAAAGTCACATTGGATAGCTTCCCATAGAAATTTTGTGTCTAGAGAATGTCCAACACCTGGAAAAGATGGGATCGATGAGACTCACGATCGTTGGAGAAGATAAGGATGTCATTGTTGAAGACCATCATGAAGTCATTAAAGAATGTATGGAAAACTCTATTCATTAGAGTCATGAACACTACAAGGGCATTTGTTAAGAAAAATGACATAACTAAGAATTCATAATTCCCATAAAGAGTATGGAAGGTTGTCTTGTAGGATGTCTTCCTCTTTGACTTTAATTTAGTGGTAACCAGAATGAAGGTTGATCTTTGAGAAGATGTGGGCATGGCGATGCTGATCAAAGAGGTCGTCAATTCTGGGGAGGGGATACATGTTCTTAATAGTAGCTTGATTAAGCATGCGGTAACCAATACACATCCTCATACAACCATTTTTCTTCTTCACAAAGAGAACATATGCACCCCAAGGAGAAGAAATCGAGCATAAAAACCCCTTATCAAGAAGTTCTTGTAACTGCTTCTGGAGCTCACACAACTCAATAGGGGTCATTAATAGAGGGATTGAGAGATAGGTGTGTTACCAGATACAAGGTTAATAGAGAACTTGATTTCACAAGTGGGAGTTAGACCAAGAAGTTCTTCAGGAAAGACGTTGGGAAACTCACATACCACTTTAATAGAGTCTAGAGCTGATGTATTAGGATTTACTAAGGTCACAATAGACAAACAAGCCTTGCACCCTTTGGATATCAATGATTGAGCCTTCACGGAATAAATAACGAGGTTCCTGAATCGATCTATTCTACCAAGAATGGTAATGATAAGGGAATTGGGACTAGAAATGATGATTTTCTTTAAACGACAATCAATCATGGCATGGTTCTTATGCAAACAATCCATTCCAAGAATGAGGTCAAAGCCCTCCATGTCAAGCAAGATAAAGTCAGTTACAAGTTTGTGATGTCCATAAAGGAGAGGGACATTTTCTGATACATGATAAGAGGTGTATGTAACATACTAGATCTCAGACCCTACATTGGAAGTTGACATTTCAGACTTAGCCAAAAAAAGTTGAAGGTTAGACCTAAATAGATGTTTAGTATAACCCCAACGAGCTAATACATGTATAGATCACCTTAATGAAACCTAATGTTCTAACATTAATCTTACATTTATAATGGATACATAAAATATGCCACATAACTCATTTTGGTGGTAATATGAAGATAAGAAACTTAATTGGATGAATAATTTAGATAATGGGCCGTAAATGGGCCATATGACATATCTCATAAAAAGAAGTCTCAAAAGTGGAAACAAACTTCAAATTCAAAAATATGCATATCAAAATTAGCCTACATGTCAAATTTCATCTAATTTGGACAACCTTGAAATACTAGGATAAGTTTAGGAGAGTGAAAATGAGTAAAAGGCATAACTAATGAATAATGTGATTATATAACTTCAAAATATGGAAATAATTGAAAATTCATATTCAACACATCACAAATAACTTGTGGATGAAGTTTGGTCCAATTTGGATGTTGTTTGTGCAAGTTATGCACTTTTAGGTACATTCTAGACTTTTCTACAATTTACCCAATTAGGAGATTTTCTTTGCAAAAATTGTCACATGCATTATAATCCTTATATTTTCCCTTACCATTTTCGAGTTTTTTTAACCATAGGGCACCTAGTTGCACCTTGGTTCGAAGGTGTTTCTTTCCAAGGGCATTTTAGGAATTACTCTCTTTATAAATGAGCTTATCTTTTAAAGCTATCAACCAATGGGGTTATTTCTTTGATTGGAGGATGGTGGGGATGGCCTAGAAGTCTCCATAGGCTTTTAGGACCGACCTTGGATATACAAGAAGTCTCTATGAGTTATCCTCTTGCATGGCCATGAAATCCCTAGGCTAAGGACACATGGGAAGCTTCATGGACACCTCATGCTTGACTTCTTCCTTATCCATAAAGGTTTGCATGTACATAGGCACCCTTGGCATTGGACACATGGAAAGTAACTTGACACATCATGCTTGACTTCTTCCTTATCCATGAAGGCTTTCATGTCCATGAACACCCTTATACATGACACATGGAAAGTCTCATAGACACCTCATACTTGACCTCTTTCTTTATATAGCCATATGTGCCCCTTCCCAACTCCCAATTCAAAAACTCTTTCTCTCCTTTATTTCCTCTAGCTTAGAGCGTCATTCCTACTCTGTTTTTCCACAAAGGTGTTGTCCCAAGGTAAAAGGAATTGCCTACCTTGGTGAAGAAGGCTCCTAGGGTTCCAAATTTCTCTATTTAGGATTTCTTAAGCTCCTCCTTGGTGATTTTGACCAAAAATAGTAAGTTTTCTCCTTTCCTTCCCTATTTTCATGTTGTTAGTCTTCCTTTTACCTTCCTCCAAGTTAGAACCATGGCCTTACATGGTGAAACCCCACTTAGAACCCATAAACACCTCATCTACATGTTCTTTTGTTAGGGTTTTTCACCTCTAAAGTTGAGAAGGTGCTTCTTTCTTGAGATAGGAGCTTTGTTGGAGAAACCAACCTGTCTAAGCTTGTAAACCTTACTTATTGGACCTGTCCACCTTCCCTAGAGGTTCTTTGGAGGTCTAGGCTTGGATTTAGGTTGGACCTTGGACTGTTTAGACTCTGAAGTTGAGGTATGATTGCATCCCACATTATTTCTATATTGAGCAATTTCTAATTCTTCACTCTAAATGGATGATGGATCTCCTATTCCTCTATGTTGGGCAATTAACATATTTTTTCTTACTCTTGGTCCTATAGATATTAACTTGCACAATGCTTTATTCCTTTGATATCATGGTTCTTATCAACTAGATTATTATTATGACCTTGTATATTATCTTGGACTCTTATCTTATACTTTGTGCCCACATTGATGTGGATGTTTATGCCCATATTATAGTGGATGTTTTGTGCTTCTTTTCCCACCATGGTAGTGGATGCATATGTATCGCACTTTGTTGGATATTTTTGATTTGATATCTCTTATTTGTCCTTGTTATGCATCATGTGGTGACTACTAGTATAATGTTGAATGTGAATTTATGTGGATGTGAACATTCCCACATATGAATGCAGATGTGAAAATTCCTTCATATTTTTATATATATTGGCATATGTGAAAATTCCTGCTAGGTTGATGTTGACAGACCCTGCCACCTCCCTATTATAGAGCAGATGTATACAAGACCATGCTCGCTCTACATTTTTGGTAGATGTGTATTCCCTACCTACATGATATATTATTCTAGTTTTGTCACTGGTGAAACACATGGATGCTTTGAACTTATATTTTGCTTTCATCATGATATGAATGTTATTTTATTTTATTCTCCTTTTGGTAGTACTTTCCTCTTCTATGGTAAGAATTTATAATTGATATCCTTATTTTCATTTATTGCTGAATTTCCTATTTTAGTATGTACATACCAACTTTTGCTGATGTTTGTATTTCTTCTCTTCTTTTGTGGGGTATGTTTCCAACCCCAGGTAAAGCAAGGAGGACTTGAACTTCAACATTGTAGCTGAGCTTTTGGGAGACTTTGAAGAGGTGGTTAGATGACCCTCAAATTGATCTTTTTCTTATATGATTAGATTTCCTTTTTGACACCCATGTATGGTGAAGTGATGTATAATGATAACAAGATTTGTAATAGGTAAAACTTTCTTATTCTGCTGCTATATTTTTGATACTATGATACATACATGTAGAAAGTATTGGTACACATCCCTTTGGTGAAATTTTTTTTTTGGTATTTGTTTCAAGGGATGTGGCCATTTCTTTTCTAGTAGGGAGTGGATCCCCTATCGGGTCCCACTCCTTATAGTGTAGGTCCTCCCACTAGGGGTTGAAGAATTGAGGGTTATCCTTTATTTTTTAGTTTAAGGTCAAGAAACATTGAAAGACTTCGGGATATAAAGGTATTAGTAGATCTAGAGTCAAATACAGCCATAATAGTGTGATAATAGAGGGTTAAGATACCTATATCATGACTACATGAGTAAGATATCTAAATAGTTTTCAATTATTTTACCATTAATGAGTAATAAATTGTGATTTAAAGATACCTTCATTCAAATGATTTCCATTTGCATTGGATTCTTTAGCCTTCATGACGGAGACACCAACTTGTTGTTGTTTAGATTGCATACCCTTGGTGTCCTTTGGAGGAGGGTAGGGACAAACACCTCAAATGTGTCCTTCTTTCTTGCAAAAGTGGCACATAGGATTTTTAAATCTACACGGTCTAGGGTGACAGGCCCCACAGTTCTACCACCTCTTGGTCCCACCTTTCTTGTTGTTGTCTCCATGGTGGTTCCACCTTGGTCCCACCTTGCTTGGACTACTGGTGGTTGTTGTTGGTGCCTCCTCCCTATCTTTTGAACCAGAATACATTGACCCTACTACAATTTATGTCCCGACGCACTTTGTGGTTGTTGAACTGAGGTGGTCCCTTGGTGTCTTGGGCAATTGTCATCACATTTGTAACTCTTGGGTGGGATGGGGTTATCCCTATGGATAAGTCTTGATCATAAGTCTCCTAAGAGGTGGTGGATAGGGAGCGGATGCTAAGGCACATAGTGAGAAGTGAAAAACTGAGGCAGTGTGAGTAACCAGAGTATGCATGTCATCCATTAGGACATCCCTGTATCCTTCCCAATATCTTGATGTCGTGATCTTGTTAGCAAGGATTTCCTCAGTCTCCTCAAAATCCATTTTGTCCCTCTTTTGTTTGCCCTTGTCACCTGGTTTGGTACCTGAGGTGCTGGAATAGGTGGCATGAGTCTTAGGAGCCATCTACAAGGTGGATTATTAACATTATTAGAAGAGTTTTGTGATCATTGTTCAAAACATTAGCATAAGAGTAGGGCATTATCATAATATCATTTTCACATTATTAAAAATTAATTACGTATTTTAGTTGTAACCCATCCTTAATCTACCCAGAGATCATGAGAGTATAGTCTAGACATATAAAGAGATAAGATATTACCTAATCATATATAATTGGGTGTCTAGGGGTAGTCCTTAGAGAAGAGATGAGATGCTATAAGACTCTCTAAATTTTAATGGAAGAGACCTGATCTAGTCATGGTTCCACTTAGGATAGCTAGATGTGCGGAGGAACATTAACCACCACATCTAGGTAGATTGGGAGTAATTACTATCCAAAACCTCCACGTGGTGCACCATGCCTATGACCTTAGCTTCACCATTATGGATTTTGGTCCTCCCTAGGTTCTAATGATGTGTTATGCCCTACATACATAGATGCTAATGTGTTTGGATCTGATACCATTTTTGACGGAGCTGTTTGTTACCCTCAACCTACCCCCACTGACTACTAAGTTAGCAACAATAGGCTTTAGGTGCTCACACGTAAAATAGCATAAAACACACAAGCATATATAACATGGCAATCTAGTATCCAACATCATATTTAGAACCAAAGGTCTTAAGTACAACATAGATCAAAGAAAACATCAAAAAGTAGACAAAGTTTAACTTGAGTACTCTATTACATCAACAAGAAGATAAACCCTTAGTTACTACAAGCCCCATGATAGATGTTTGAGAGTATTCTTCTAGCTGCGATTTCACTTGCCATTACCTAACAGGGAACAAAAACATGAACACAAATTCAATGGAATTGCAATGGTACACTTTGAAAGATAAGAACTAATAAGTCTTTAAGAGATTAACATAATTTAGCTTGGTAGTTAAGAAAAAACATAGAAGATTAATAAAGAAATACATTAAAGGAAAGAAAATGTTTTCAAAATTACATGTTATGTGCATTCACCATTATACTTCAACATTTCATCATAAGGCTTTGTATTCATGTGACAACTTCCAATAGGAAGAGTCCATATGGTCAATTAAGACACAAAGCCAATAATTACCCATGTCCCGACCATGAGGCGCCCAAATAACCATTACCATTAGGTTGTCCCAATTTCTACACATGTTGTATTCCTTTCTTGACATCTCAAGGAGGATCATGAAACCTTGTGTCTAAACCCTGTCAATTGGGTAAGGCACAAAGGTTTGTATAATGGTTTCTTTAAGTTATTGTTTCAGCATTTTGAAAAACATATAATCTACCAAATGTTAAAAACGGGGTACCATAAGAGTCATTATTTCAAACAAGTAATCAAATCCAAGCTTAGACTCTACATATATGGATAGCAACTAAGTCATAGAAATTTTAATAGATCAAGAGGATAAAGTGTACCTTGCAAGGAGGAGTTAAGAGGTAAACCTAGCAGAAGATGCTCCAAGTAGATCCCCTAAAGGATGACCTATGGTATAAATAGCACAATGAGGGGGAGTCTTAGATTAATAGAGATTGGAACATAATCATGTTGCAAAGCATATGGATGTTCTGATAGACTTAGGTCCTCCAACAATCAATCATGATTTTTTTATATCAGACATGTGCACATCATAGTCATCATGCTACTAACATCATATAACACCTAAGGTCTAATTAGAACATCCATTTTTACATGATATACAAGATGAGTCCAAATCATATTTTAACTAGATAGATCAGGGAAAGCATAAAAATTCGTACTTTCATCTTGTGGTTACAAACTTAGGTCATTTAGATCACATTCATATACAAAAGTGAGCACTTAAGATATTATGGGGATCATAAGGCATGATAGTATGAGACCCTTGATTCAAGAGTGCCCAATTCATAATACGATTACTGATTTTGGAGTTGACATATTCAACTAGGTTCACATAGGTCTAAAACCACACAATTGCTCAAGGTACAACATTTATTATACACAAGCACACCATTTAAGTCATTAAAAATGATGGTATTGATTAAATAGTAAATAATTAGAGACATGAACGGAAACATGAACAATAGTTATCACCATGGGAAAGGTGATGTTTTTCCAATCAATTTGGTATGTAACACTTTCATATTTTGATAAGAGGTGAGAGAGATACATGGTTTGAAAGATTAGAGAGTTAATGGGGGATTTTTTAGGGTATTTACCCTCACTTGGGCCACATCAAGGAAGATAGTGGACCGGCCCATTGAGGGGAATCACATGCATGTTTCCTCATTTGGCCTATCATCCAGTGGTGATTGGGCTCCATTCCTTTCTTCTGCCGTGTATGATTGCTGGTGATGGTGAGTGGTGATGGAGCTAAGACTTACACCAAAAGATTGCTCTTCCAATGGAAGTCCTAATGTGTACCAAAAACCCTAGGGAGTTGATGTTCTCTCTAGGTTTACCTAGAATTGGTGCTAGATAAAAGTTCCAAACCCACAAGAGTGTGGAATCCTTATCATAGTATAGATTTAGGATCGAACCCAAAGGACAACATTAAGAATCTGAGTGTCTTTATCTCATGTCGTCTCGATCTACGTTAATCAACCATGACCAGAAGTTTGATTTGAGTTATTTAACCTAAAACACACAAAAGTAAAGGCAAGTATAAAAACTAGTTAATGTTTAAAATCTAAGGTTATCAGATGATGACGGATCACTGGGGTGATGCAGATATTCATCACCACTACACATGCATTGTACCTGTCCAACATAGCAAGACCTGCAAGCAAGATACATGGATGTTGTACAATACCGATGTCTTGTGGGACAAGAGTATTGCACATATCCTTCATGGGTTGAGTAACTCTCATCTGGTACATATCTATGTGTCAATGAAGATATGTAGTCTTCGAAGAGAGAATCTTACTCAACCTTATGAAACGTGCATCAAAAAACTAACAAGCGAGCCATAATTACCAATTCGATTAGTATCCTTATAGACTATCGTCCCTCTTTCAAGGACATAGCTACGAGAAACGTACGAGTGTTGAAACGTCATCCATTCCCGAACAAATGGTCAAGTACTTTGCACCACTCCCACCACAGAGTGTGTTCCTCGACCTATTGAGGTTGCACTTTCGTAAGTCAACTGATTCTATTTAATAGTATGAAAGTACAACGATGGAGGTGAGTTTACTCCACACCTTAGAAAGTGTTCCTAGATACTGAAACGGATGCACGATGGATACACACACCAAAAACGAACACTAAACTGGTATTCGATTCCTAAGAGCGGTCGTAGACAACCCACAATGAAAGAAAATAGATGCATACAAGAATGCAGCCAACATTCAAGCATGAATGAAATGATTTAGTATTGAATAAGAAAGATAACATCTTTTAGTACAGATTACAAAGCATGGGCAGCAGGGCTAGTCCCCACGCCCTAGTGTATGGAACTACTCGCTCCTCATAGAGGGAGCAACAAAGAAAGAGAAGAAATAGAAGGAAAGCATCGTCAGAGCAGAAGAGTAGATCTGTGATAACCCGGTGTAGATTGCCCCAGTCTTTGGGACTGCTCTAACTTGGTCAACGAAGTCTGTCTCTTTACCTCGATCCTCGTGTACACCTATGGAGATGTACGAGTAGGGAGAGGCAGATCTTGGTGGAGATGAGGTAGCAATGGAGCAGCCTTCCGACCTCCCCGGATCTGATGCCCAAATGAAGACACTAATGGTCCTATTTATAGGCTTGGATGGGGTCTTCACATTTTTTATGTGAGAATACTTCAAACGGTCTTGGCTCCATACGGTCTTGGGTCCAAACTATCTTGGCCCCAAACGGTCTTGGCTCCAAATGGTATTGGCTCCAAATGGTCTTGGATCCAAACAGTTTTGGCTCCAAACAGTCTTAGGTCCAAACGGCATTGGCAATCGGTCTTCATCCAAACGGTCTTACTATCCAACCGGTCTGGAGTCTTAATGGTTTTGGGATCCAAACGATCTTCATTTCCAAATGGTCTTGGGTCCAAATGGTCTTGGCTCCAAACCGTCTTGGGTCCAAACTATCTTGGCTCCAAACGGTCTTGGCTCCAAACGGTCTTGGCTCCAAACGGTCTCGGCTCCAAACTGTCTTGGGTCCAAACGGTCTTGGCTTCCAACCGGTCTTGGCTCCAAATGGTCTTGGGTCCAAACGGTCTTGGCCCCAAATGGTCTTGTCTACAAATGGTCTTGGATCCAAATGGTTTTGACTCCAAATGGTCTTACTGTCCAACCGCTTTGGAGTCTTATTTCAGGATCCAAATGGTCTTTTGTTGATCTTCCCGTCTAAACGATCTCTTGCCAACCGATCTTGTGCCTCGACGTCCAAACGGTCTTGAGAATGTGAGGCTTCACACGTTCTTGAGACTGTGTGACCTCACTTGGTCTTGAGACCATATGAATGGTAAAACTAGTTGGATGGTCAGACTGTGAGGAGAAGTAGATATGTTATCAGATGGATGAGAATGATATGTAGAGAAGAAGGAAAGTGAGTAGGGGAGGATGAGATCAAATAAATTGGAAACTAGGGTAATTAGAACTAGTAATGTGCTAATTACATGAAATTGAAGGGATACTTAAAGTGAACCAAAACAAGGGTAGATCAGTCAATATGAGGCACAAAGTCCTTGGAATTGGTGACTGAGAGGATGAATCAGGAGGATTCATCACCACACCGAACTTAAGTGTTGCTCATCCGGAGGAACGAAAAGCCTAAGACGATCACCAAAATGCTCGTTCGTCTCATAATTACCTCACCTTCGTGAAAATGTCAGAATTTTTCACAAAAATGAGGTGAAACAAAATTAGGGCAAAAACGTCAGAAATCCTTTGAATTGGTGGCTGACGGTGAATCTGGAGGATTCATCACCACACCGAACTTAAGCATTGCTCGTCCCGAGGAATGGAAAACTTAAAACAGTCGCCAATTAAATTGTTCATCTTGTGATTAACTCATCCTATTGTCATATCGTAATTTTGTTCATGGCTTAGATCGATACAACATCAAGGCTTCCTTAGATCACGAAATACATCTTATGATATCCTCATTTCTGAGTTCACTTTACTGAAGTATTTCCATCTCACTCTCTATTGTATCAGTCATGTTTAAAAGTTGTATGAGACTTTGAACAGACTCACAGAATCAACAAAATGCATATGATCCATCACTGGTGTTGAAAAAGGAGAGAATGGGGGTATGATCAAGAGATAAGAGTCTCTCCTCTAATTGACTCAAGACTCTTATTATTGGTTGATTCATCGAGATACTTTGAATAATTATTACA
Organism: Alisma plantago-aquatica; assembly: GCA_963693085.1. NCBI lineage: Eukaryota > Viridiplantae > Streptophyta > Magnoliopsida > Alismatales > Alismataceae > Alisma > Alisma plantago-aquatica. Next base: position 1,405,214,489 of record OY856411.1, on the reverse strand, counting down.
CAACTCTGGTTGACTTAGCCTTACACCTGATTTTTTTTCTTTTCTAAAGGTAACTTGGAAGTGTGTATAGGTTGGCTTAAGGCTTTTGGATGTGTTACCTCTTCGAGAGGAGGTAAGGGGTCATTTTTGGATCCTTAGGATCTTACTACCAGTCGCAAGACATCTGCCTTTGTGAGGGCAGCTAATGTACCGGCCGGACAAGTCCTTTATCAGTTATCTTTATTCAGGGCACAACTCTCATGTTTTTATTCACACTCTGGCTTTTATTCATTCTCACTTGGCTTAGGAGAAAGGGTATTTTTGTATTTTTTTGTATATTTGGGCTGCCAGGCCTCTTTTTGGAATCGGGGTAGATTTTTCACCAACCTTGGTATGTGCACAATCATCATTGTATACTGTTTGAATCGAAACGAGAAGGTGATACGCCCCTATTATGTATTGAGAGGTATGGAAGAAGCGGTAGTGGAAAATAAAGAGGTGTGGTGTACCACACCGAACTTAGAGTTCATCAAATTTCTAGTTTACACTAGAAAAAGGTGTGGTTTTCCACACCGAACTTAAATCTTTGGCATGGTTGGTGAGAGGAGAGGTATGGAGATGAAAGAAGAAGTGTAGAAGAGAGTTCAGATCATGATACAGTTTGCTTAGCGATTCCATATGACGGGTTACTTTTCTTCATCACACTCTGCTAAAAAAGTGACATGATAAAACTTCATGATGCAGTTTGCTTAGCGATTCCATATGACGGGTTGCTTTTCTTCATCACACTCTGCTCAAAAAGTGACATGATAAAACTTCAAATGAGAATTCCATACAGATGATCCATTAATCAGTGAGAGGCATGATGCATTTGATCTATCTCAGTCTTATTGAAGCTTATCATCTTTTTCTATTAAGGATATGCCATTAGGGTTCATAGGCTATATAAGATGAAATCATTTATTGGCTAGTTTTAATTATTGGTTTCTCATGGTTTTGCAATGAAAAGAGGTGATGACCATATATTCGAAAAGCAAAAGTCGGCTAGATAAAGGCTTTATTTTAAGAAGACTATGAAAATGTGGAAAAATTATGAGAAAGAAACTAGAATGGACAAACAAAAGGCAGTAAAGATAGAGGGTGGAGTGAGAAACATACCACCCACCCTCCATCTTGAACTTATCAGTTTGCTCATCTCTGAGCAAAAACTAGGTTCAAGATGGAGGGGAAGAGTTGCGCAGTGTTAACCAGGCGGACCTCGCAATTGAAAGAAGGTTTGGCAAAGATGTTTCATGATAGTCAGAACTGAGAGCAAGGAAGTAGCACAGACAACCTGTTGACTGGGTGGTCGTGGTAACTCGAACGGGATTTCTGGATGAATGGGATATACATTTCTTTCACCTCTTTGTCCGTCCAAAAGAATCCAGAGACCTTCCCCCATTAGCGGGGGAGGTGGAATATAAGCAATTGAGACTGGAGGACTAGGCGAGTAATCAAGGAATTTCCTATTTGTGTCCTCTAGTTGTGGCTCGCCCTTGAAGTTCAAAGTAAAACTACTTTCTTCAAAATCCAGAGCAGTTGATTGGGGGTTGGTCACTTGAACTTCCTCCTATCTTGAATCGGGTGGTGGATCTGGTTCATGCTTCTTTTCATCACCTGGATTTTCTTGTGGAGGATATGGTAGCCAGGATGATGTTTATTCATCATAGGAGTTATTTTGAGAAGTGTCATCATCTTTATCAATGTTAAAATTGATAAGAGAGTCATTCTTCTTTTCAAAATTTTGTTCAGAATTTTCCTCATAGAACACCCTTAATTCATCCAAGTAACTAGAAGAGGATTCGACTGGTAGAACGAACTCTTGCTCGGGTAAAGGAATCATGGGATTCCGGGGTAGAGGTTCCAATGATGTCTCTTCATGGGAGGGATTAGTCCATGACATGATGTTTTGAGGACTAGAATCTCCCGATGACTCTGTTTCTTCGATATTGGGACTAAAATGCTCCATTTCTGAGTCAGGTTGTTGTTCCAGTACTTCTTCATAGTACTCCTCTAGTTCTATTAAGTGCTCAGGAAGAGTCACTACAAGAAGAATGAAACCTTATGTAGGTAATGGAAGTATCTCATTCTCTTCAATATGTGGTAGCTCAGGAGGAGCTTCTTCATAAGTATGAGTTTCTATAAGAGGATAGGTTTGTGGCTCGATGTCCTCCCACGGGTCTTTTTTGTCATTATAAGAGTCTATGGAAATATCGTAATTCATTCCAAAATCAAGAGATGGTTCATGTTTCTCCTCATAGTGCACTATCAACTCGTTCAAGTGACTAGAAGGAGATTCAATAGAAAGATCATGCTCTTGTTCGAGAACTGACTCCATCTGGACTTCTTGTAGAGGTGGTAGCTCTAGTGACATCATCTCATGGAAAGGATAGGTTATAGATTCATCATCTTGATACCCATCCTCCCCCCATGATTCTTTTTCATCATCAGAGTCAGTGAGAGTAGCATGATCCATTTTTGAATCAAGATTTTGATCAGTCCCATCCTCAAAGTTTGTTTCTAGATCAGCCGAATGATCAGAAATTTCTTCATAAGGACAAATCAGATCATGTTCCAATAATGGAGTTAGTTGAGTCTCTTGCATAAAAGATATCTCCTTATTCGAATCAGTCACGTATTCCTCTGAGTCTGACTGTGAAGGAGTGTAGAGTTCTTGTGACATAAACCCTTCTTCTATGGACTTCATTAATGAGACAGCTGAAGTTGAAGAGATTTTATCATTTAGGGAGTCGATCATTGATAATTGCTCCTCAATAGTTGGATCTGAGTCTATAAAGTCAGAAGGTAGGTAAGTGTTGAAGTTTATCTCTAATTGACCTCCTGACTTTAGAGAATCCCCATATTGGCTACTCAATCTTTCATCTAAGAGCATAGTGCATGAATCATTATCCGAGTCAGACCTTGGCCCGAAAAATGATTCTTTCTCTTGTGATGGTGTGAAGAAATCATCTTTGACTTCAGTTATTAGCTCTGAGAATGATTCCTCACCCTGCACTGATGTTTGAAGATAATTGGAAGGCATATCCCACATGATTTTGTAATCATCATCATAATCAACATGTGGACTAGGGATGTGCTTAGTTGAAATTGGTGGTTGTTCTACATGTTGGTCAGAGGCGTTGGCAGATTGCGTAAGTTGATCAAGATCGGCTATCAACTTTTTGGTCGCGGTTGTCTGATCAGCTAGTTGTTGAGCCACCGACGTCTATAAGGCTTGTAGTTCTTCTATTAACGTATGTTGATCTGCATAAGAAGGCTCTTCACTACACCCGTTGGGTTGGTGTTGATAATATCTCTCCTCATCATAGTATTGATTTACATTGTTTTCCATGTTCCCTCCTACATTGCAGTCTATGCCTTGAAATCCTCCATAGTTAGGTTTTTCGTAGTAGCCTCCCGGGTGATATGGATTATAACTTGTGTTATATCCATAGTTGTATGAAGAGGCTTCTTTGAGTTTCCCAACTATATGATTCGTGATTACTTGACGCAGAGCCATCACGTAGTGAAGAGGGATGTTGAAGTAGTAAATCGATGCATTAGAATAGTCACCACATAGTTGACATCTAACGGTTGGTGGTGTCGATTGCTTCATTTTGAAGAGAGTTGGTACCTGAAATCAAAGAACAAGTTTTTCAAGCTTGACCAACCACTTCAAATCCAAGAGGATATGCAATATTAAGTCCTTCACTTTTTTTTTAGATTTTTGAAAAGAAAATGAAAAACCCTAGAGAAACCTAAATCGACACGGAATTTGAAAAAGACGATTCTTACACAGTTGTCCCCGGCAACGGAGCCATTTTTTGATGGAACTAAGACTTACACCAAAAGATTGCTCTTCCAATGGTAGTCCTAATGTGAACCAAAAACCCTAGGGAGTTGATGTTCTCTCTAGGTTTACCTAGAACTGGTGCTAGATAAAAGCTCCAACCCCACAAGAGTGTGGAAGCCTTATCACAGTATAGATTTAGGATTGAAACCAAAGGACAACGTTAAGAATCTAAGTGTCTTTATCTCATTTTGTCTCGATCTAAGTTAATCAACTATGACCAGAAGTTTGATTTGAGTTATTTAACCTAAAACACACAAAAGTAAATGCAAGTATAAAAACTAGTTAAGGTTTAAAATCTAAGGTTATCAGATGATGACGGATCACTGGGGTGATGTGGATATTCACCACCACTACACATGCATTGTACCTATACCAACATAGCAAGACACATGGATGTTGTACAATACCGATGTCTTGTGGGACAAGAGTATTGCACATATCCTTCCAGGGTTGAGTAACTCTCATTCGGTACATATCTACACATCAATGAAGATATGTAGTCTCCGAAGAGAGAATCTTACTCAACCTCGTAAAATGTGCATCAGAAAACTAACAAGTGAGCGATAATTACCAATTCGATTAGTATCCTTATAGACTATCCCTCTTTTGAGGACATAGCTATGAGAAATGTGGGAGTGTTGCAACGCCATCCATTCCCGAATGAATGGTCAAGTACTTTGCACCACTCCCTCCATAGAGTGTGTTCCTCGACCTATCAAGGTTGCACTTTCGTATGTCAACTGATTCCATTTCATAGTACGAAAGTACAACAATGGAGGTGAGTTTACTCCACTCATTAGAAAGTGTTCCCAGATACCGAAACGGATGCGTGTTGGATACACACACCAGAAACCAACACTAAATCGGTATTCGATTCCTAAGAGCAGTCATAGACAAACTACAATGAAAGACAATAGATGCATACAAGAACGCGGCCAACATTCAAGCATGTATGAAATGATTTAGTATTGAATCCAAAAGATAACATCTTTTAGTACAGATTACAAAGCATGGGAAGCAAGGCTAGTCCCCGCACCCCATTTTATGGAAACTACTCGCTCCTCATAGAGGGAGCAACAAAGAAAGAGAAGAAAGAGAAAGAAAGCATCGTCGGAGCAGAAGAGTAGATCTGTGATAGCCCAATGTAGATCACCCCAGTCTTCGGGAGTGCTCTGACTTGGTCGATGAAGTCTGTCTCTCTACCTTGATTTTCATGTAAACCTCTGGAGACGTATGAGTAGGGTGAGGAAGAGCTTGGTGGAGATGAGGTAGCAATGGAGCATCCTTCCGGCCTCCCCAGATCTGATGCCCAAATGATGACACTACTGGTCCTATTTATAGGCTTGGATGGGGTCTTCACATTTTTGATGTGAGAATACTTCAAACGGTCTTGGCTCCAAACGGTCTTGGGTCCAAATGATATTGGCCCCAAACGGTCTTGGCTCCAAATGCTATTGGCTCTAAACGGTCTTGGATCTAAATGGTTTTGGCTCCAAACAGTCTTGGGTGCAAACGGTCTTAGCAACCGGTCTTCATCCAAACAGTCTTACTGTCCAACCAATCTGGAGTCTTAATGGTTTCAGGATCCAAATAATCTTCATTTCCAAATGGTCTTGGGTCCAAACGTTCTTGGCTCCAAATGGTCTTGGGTCCAAACGGTCTTGGGACCAAACGGTCTTGGCTTCCAACCAGTCTTGGCTCCAAACGGTCTTGGGTCCCAACGGTCTTGGACCCAAACGGTCTTGGCTACAAACGGTCTTGGATCCAAATGGTTTTGACTCCAAATGGTCTTGTTGTCCAACTGGTCTAGAGTCTTAACAGTTTCAGGATCCAAACGGTCTTTCGTTGATATGCCCGTCTAAACAATCTCTTGCCAACCGGTCTTATGCCTCAGCGTCCAAACGATCTTGAGACTGTGAGGCTTCACACGGTCTTGAGACCGTGTGACCTCACACGGTCTTGAGACCGTATGAAGGGTAAAACCAGTTGGATGTCCAAACTGCGAGGAGATGTAGATATGTTATCGGATGGATGAGAATGATCTGTAGAGAAGAAGGAAAGTGAGTAGGGGAGGATGAGATCAAATAAACTGGAAACTAAGGTAATTAGAACTAGTAATGTGCTAATTACATGAAACTGAAGGGATAATTAAAGTGAACGAAAACAAGGGTAGATCAGTCGATACGAGGCACAAAATCCCTGGAATTGGCGACTACGAGGATGAATCAGGAGGTTTCATCAAGTGGCACACTGAGGTGGATGATCGATAGGTTGTCTTTCACGGTAGTTGTTTCTATTCACAAATCCTAACCAAAGAGGTGCTGGTGGTGGCTACAGGAGAGAGAAGGAGTGTGGTACAGCTTATTCAAGGTTGAAGAAAGTGAGAGGGGGTTGAGATAGAGCATGTGGTGTTTAAATAGAAGGAGAGGAAGCTCAAAGCTTTGCTTAGGGTTTGGAGTGGCACCCAGCTGTTGGGGCTTGGAGATCAAGCTGTCCAACACTAAATTCACCCCAATATGGAGGTCATCCATGTCCCATTGGCCCTTCTTTTGAGTCTTATAGCCAAAAGGGGGTTAAGGATGAGTTGTGATGGCTGGGATCGGTAATGAAAAGTAGCTCTTCCTGCCATACCTTCTACAACGCAGGCCGAAGGAAAGGGGTGAGCCACCGGCTGTTGGATCAAGCCATGATTGGTGGCTCAGGTCATCTGATTGTGCTTGTGATCAACACAATAGAAAATAATATAGAGAGGAAAAGAGAGTAGGCCAAGGTGGTCGTATGCATCTTGGGCTTAGAAAGGCTGACACAAAGCTAGAAAAGGAAAAATGAAAGTAGAGAAAAAGAGAGAGGGAATGGGTATATTTAAAAGACCATAAAAACCTTATTCAAACTCCAGTTTTAGAAAGAAAACATGCATTGGATTCATGAGGAAAATCTCTACAACATGATCATAAATCCTAGGTGTGCATATGTTTTTAAATAAGATCAAAATAGAAAGAAAGGACAGTAATGAGACTAGATTTGTAAACTAGTTTAGAATGGAATTGAGTATCATATCTATGTTAAATGCAATCAAGGTTCATCGATTACACATCTATACATATCCGAATACAAAATTGAAGACAAGATAAGTACATAGAGAAAGGTAGGGTTTTGAAGGTACCTAGAAGGAGAAAGAGAAAATCTAGTCCATCACAAGAACGGTCTTGCGAGGCTGGTGAACTAGAAGCTGAAATTGTTGATCAAAATTAATGCAAGCAACTTTATTCCCTAGTCGAAGGTGTTTTAGGGATCCTACCACATACCCAAGCGGAGTACCACAACTTAAAAATGCATTCTTGGGAGACTGCTAACGAAGGATAGGATGAAAAATTGGGGTATTACTACGGATATGAGGTGTGTTGTGTCGTGATGGAATTGAAAACCACAAAACACCTACTTTTTGAATGCAAGTATGTCAAGAACATACAGTCCTTGATTAAACTACCTAGTGATCATGTGTTCAAGGAGATTAAAAATGACATTAACAACATTTTAAGAGAAATAAAGAATATGTACAAGGGTCTTAGTTAACTAGCTAACTTATATTGGGATTTTTGTAGGTAACACCCTGCATTGTTACTTCTTGGAGGTCATTTGACCTACCATGTTTTGTAGAGATGGGGTGAAAACCCCTATTGGAAATGTTGATTACCTATTTCCAAAATCAAAGGGTTTTCTTGTAATAATGAAAAGAGTTGCTAATCAAAAGGAAAAAATTATAGATTCTAGTTCTAATTGACTTGGTTCGTTCCTTGATGATTGGCATTGGTGGCTCATGGAGGAGGTGGATAGGGGCACTGATGTTTTTAGTGGCCTTCTTTCTTGTAGTAGTGGAAATCTATATCTGTATATGTAATTTTTCCCATGGATAATCCCACTATTGTAGCATCCAACCCTTTGATGATGACCATTTCCTTTCTTAGGATTTCTCTGACCTGATTTTCTCCCAATATTTTCCACTTTGAGGTTTTCCCCTTTCTTAGGATAGGATATCACATCATTTATCAGTCTTGATATGACATAATCTCGATATTATCCTATTATGTTCCCAGGGTTTTCTTCATGTTTAGGGCATCATCAAAGGAATCTTAGAATACAGTAGGCCTGGAAGAGGCAACAAAAGTTTTTAGGGACACGTTAATTCCCTCAACATGATGGTATAAATTCTCCTCACGAGTTAAGTTCTTGTCATGATGCCCCAACAGATAGAAATGCCAACTGCATCAGATATAGAGGAGTCACCATTATTGACCTAAGTGTAATCCATATTCTGATAATGACTTAACCATTCCATTCATATGTATCTAATATGTTTGTTTAATATTGATTTCAGGAATTTGGTACATGAAAAGGATCAAATCGATCAAGCCCTAGTGTGGATTAGTTCAAGTCAAAAGAAATGCAAATGTGCAATTTTTGGAAACACTCAAATCACCTTAGATTAATTTTGTAATCATTAGTATTGATGATATGACTTGTAACTAAGATGAGAAAAAGTCAGGGACACTTCATTCAAACATTTGATCACTTAAATATCATTTTGGGAAATTTATTACATGCACTTTATCGATCAAGTTACAATATCCACCGATCCATAATGGATTTTGGGAATGATATCGATTGGTTGAGTTGTCCATCCATAGAACTCGACTGATGATCACTCTACTCAAAACCGAATTAAGTGGATCGGTCAAGTTGCCACTAGGACAAATTTGACTGATGGTTTAAATTGGTCTTGTCTCATAGTGTGATCGGTCGGTCGTGTTATCTTTATTGAAACTCAATCGAATGCAGTATACATAAAACATAGAAAAAGTGAATCTAACTGTTAGAGAGTTGCAAAACTCAATAAAATATTCTTTGAAACCCTATAAATGGCTAGAAAACATTCAAAACTGTCTTCACACTCTAGTGGACACCCCCATCTACAAATAGGACCTCTTGGTGTTCATTCCAAGGTTTCTCATTCATGTTATTCAAGGTCCTTGCCATAGTTGAGTGCTTTCTGTCCATTTGAGCCCCTTTCTCTCTCTTGATTACACCTTAATTTATCATTATGAGTGACATAGGTCCTGTGTGAGAAAGATACCCCATTTGTATGCATGTAAAGCTTTCAAGATTCTCCTTTCCCATCCCTTTCTTCAAAATTCTTAATTGGTGAAAGATTCTCCAAGAGAAGGAGAAGGAGCAAGCTTCTTCAGTTGGAGAAGAAGGTTTGAAAGGCTTCTCTTAGTGAAGGAGGAGATCAAGGAAGAATATCCAAGGAGATGAGTGGGAAAAGCCTCAAGGCCAAAGACTCATTGCAAGAAGGGGAGGACCTTGGTGAAGGCATCCAGCTAATTGTAAGAGTGGGTAAGACCTTGGTGAGGTAGAAGACTAGCTCTTGGATAGGTTAGACCTTGATTGTAAGGTTGTTGGTTCCTTTGGACTTAAAGGGAAGTAGGGTATCCTTATCTTAGAAAAGGAAGGTTCATCTTTTGTAACTCTTATAAGTGAATATAAGGAGTATACAAGCTTAAGAAATCCTAGAGCTTGACCTCTCTAGGTAGTGAACGAACTCTCTCCTAGTTTTGAAAGTAGAACCACTCTAAAAAAGCTTGTCAAATTGGTTGCTTCAATTTCTCTCATCCTTTCTATGCATCTTTAGATTTCCATCAAATTGACTATTTGCAATTATGCCTAGTTGAAGTAAATTGAAGGTCAAACTACTTTTTGCATGTTTTGAAGCTCTATTCACCCCCCTCAGAGCCCTTTGATCCAAAAAGTATTATTAGAGCCACGGTCTTCTTTGATACATCTCCCATGAGATGAGAAGATGAGTGACTTATTTGGGTATCTGAACCTAGAGGGAAGCTTCTCCATGAGACCTCTGGTCTTCCTTTAAGGGACCAACTACGACATGTGGAAGGTGGGAATTTTTCCATACAATGAGCTAATGTTGATGTAGCTACTTTGGATGAAGCTACAATCATGAAGGTACAACTCAATTCTAAGGTGATAAGCATCATCTATGATTCCCTCGCTCCCTCCGAGATCAACCAGATCTCAACTTGGGACACAACCCATGAGATTTGAAACAAGTTGTACATCACTAATGAAGGCGCACAGCAAGTCAAGGAATTAAAAATCTACATGCTCAATGGACTGCTTGAAAACTTCAAGATGGATCAGAAGGAAAGAGTGTGGCTGATATGTACTCAAGGTTTAACACCATAATCAATGGACTTGCAGCCTTGGGACACACCTTGGATAGAAGGGAAATCAACTCTAAGATACTTAGATCCCTTCCTAAGAGATGGGAACCCAAGGTGACTTTAATTGAAGAAGTTAGAAGTCTTGGAGACTTAGCGACCGAGGAGCTCATTGGAAACCTTCAAGCTCATGAGCCAAGGCTTGAAAAATAAGAAGAAGATGACAAGAAAGAGGAGAAGGAATCAAAGAAGATGAAAGACAATGCCTTTAAAGCTCAAGTGGAGGCAATGACTCTCCAACAACAACTTTTTTCCAGTCCTCTCCTCCCTCCTCAAGTGAAGATGATGGCCCTAGTGATCAGGAATTAAACTACTCTAAGGGTCTGACTGGTTTGGTGTAAATGTAACTTTCCTAGAACTCATTTTCCAAGAATACAAATTGAGTTTCTGAAAAATGAGTTCTAGATGATTGGTTCAAAATATCAGTTTTCTAGAAATTTAACTTTTAGCTGATTGGTTTGTTGTAACTGTAGGCATAGAATCTGGAAATACAACATGTTCTGCATTGCATAACAACTGCACATCAATTTAAACATGATAATAATCATATTTTCAACTTCCATCCAATTGGTTTTTTGTAACTATCAGCATAAACTCTAGAATTAGATGATGTTGTAAACTACATAAGAACTATATATAAAATATAATCGTGGTAACAACCATATTTTAAAATGAAAATAGCTAATTAGGAAAATCTAAAATGATAGCACGAAGTCAATATATAGTGTCAAAGTTTTGTTTCAAAATAAACATCTAGAAAATAATGTCCAACTTGACAATGGAAATGAACTAACGTAAAAATCAACCATTCATAAAATCTGTTGTAGATGAATTATTTCTTTCATGTAGCTCTTCTTTAGTAGTGGTCTTATGTCTCTTTTCATCAAATTTGCAAAGCGAAGTCATCCTCCTGGTAGGATTGCAACTCATGAATACTTTGACATCTATAGGATTGCCACAAAGGTGTGTTAAGGCATCTATTATGGATTCATCATCAAATATGCCAGACTCATTCGTTTATTCCAACTCCTCAGATATCTTACTTGCATCCAAATATTCTGGTTCTGGTCTAGGTTTGGAGAAAACCTCAACCAACTTATCAATCGTACTAGTACATTTTTCAACCATATCATCATCTCCTTCTTACATTCTTTTTCTAATCTTATTTTTAATCCTTGAGCCACATGTAGGTGGAGTTTCCTTTGGCACATTAACATTCTGTGTTTGAGGGACTACCTCACAATCTTCAATTCTTATGTCTTCATGCTCATCATCTTCAGTTAAAACAACATGATCTTTTGAATTTTTTCCACTTAGAATTTCACCTATAGGCCTTCAGATTGACTTGAAGAATTGTCCTGTCACATTGTCATTTCCACAAACAATGCTCATTTCATTGTACAATGCAATGGGCTTGTTTATGTACTCTTTAGCCTTGGGATGGGCCTACAAGAAACAAAACTTTAGATAAACTATATAAAATTAATATAACAATTGTTTGTAAGAAAATACTTACACGAATGTAATCTGTTGCAACTTCTAGATCCATGTTAATTGTGCAGTTGACATGGTCAAAATCATTTATGCCACTTTGGTTTTTAACTTTCTGAATTTCCACCCAATGCTTCTTCACAGTCCGTAGATGATTTTCTACAAAAGATGCTTTGCAAACATCACCAAGTTAAATTCTTTGTTGACTGCTTATGTTGTTTTATGGAATGCAGTAGATTTGAATGTTTTATCTACCTTATAACCTTCACTAGCAAGGGTGGCGAGATATTTAATAGAAAACTGACTCCAATTCTTTTTCCATCTAAAATTTTGGGTTCCTTTTCTCGATGTGGAAGATTGAAAGTTATCGACATGTTGTTCCATCTATGTATAAATAGATATGGATTCATCAAAATAATGCGAAAAATCAAACAACAAGCAATCATGGTGAGCATAGAATTTTGAAAAATCATTCCACATATGTTCCATTTATCCAAAAAATATCAAAATCAAGTTCACCATTCAAAATTAAACCGACTTTAATCAATACTTTTAAAATCATAAACACTAGAATTCCATGTCATGCTTCTTCAAAAAACAACAAATAGTAATGCATTAGTTCATAAAATCAACACATGATGATAATCTGAATTGGAAGCAACACATATTATTTATTCTATCTTGATAATCACTCTACATCAGTGCAGCAATATTGTCCCTCTTATCCCTCATTGCTTGATTCCTGTCTCTTCTCACTCTATTTGTCCATGTTTGAGAATAATTTTCAAATGAATCATCAATTGACTCTGTTGGGTGATCTTGTTTTAATACTACTCCTTCATCATGGTATTCTCCTGTGAAAAATTCATCCCCAGTTGGGTGGACTTCTATTATGTACTTATGTAAAATTGAACAAGCCAATACCATATCAACTTGTGTTTCAAAAGGATAACATGATCTCACATTCAAACACCTAAATCTTTTCTTAAGCAAACCAATAGTCCATTCCACTACATTTCACAAAGAAGAATATCAGAGATATAATAATTCATCTTGATTTCTTGGTCCATTGGTGTGAGAAAAATCTTTTAAATGATATTGTGTACCACAATATGGAGTAACAAATCCAAGCATAGTTGTATATCCAACATCTGCTAGGAAATATTGATCTACAATAGGAAAGTATACTGAATTTTAATGATTACAAAATTAGAATGTTACTTTTCTTCAAATTTTATGAATTACCTTCTAGAACTTTTAGTCCATTTAGGTCTTCTAATGCACTTTTCAATATAGTCATATCATTTGCAGATCATTCCCAGCCAGCCCCAACATAGCAGATTTTGCAACTAAAAGTGCATGCCACTGTGACATTTTGGGTTGGGTGATCCTTTCTACACGAAATCTTGCTACTATGTCATTTGGTATTGTAGCTATAATATGTGTACCATCAATTTCTCCTATACAATCCTACATATAGAATATTTCTATATAAATAAGGAAATTAATCGTAAGTAAAACACAATGAATTTTGATATTTACCTTGAAATAAGGATAGAACTTATTCGGACGACATGTTATTTCAAGATGAGTTGTTCGTTGTGGAGTTCAAATATAATCATCACAAAGACAACCTATGGCATATAAGCACTTGTTGAAATATCGACTAACTGTCTTCTGTGCTCCATCATAAGAATTAGAAACTCCACATTGAAGTGTACCCTGGCCTAATATGCTTAAAAACATTGCTAGTTGCTCCTCAACTGGAATATTTATAGTATCACGCAAAAGGCACCGACCCCTCAGAATACTACATAACCTAAAAAGGTTGCTTTCCTCATTCTTGTTTCTTGAAGGCAAATTTTTCTGTTCCTAGGAGTATCTACTTCATTATGGTAGACATGGTCTTATTCCTAAGTGTGTATTGTCGTTTGGGTTCAAGGCAACTTTGAGAACGTCCTATGAGTACTACCATCATCATCATGAGTATGAAGATTATACATTATTGTTGTTCTTCATTGAAGTCAACATAATTAAACATCTACAACCAAAAGAGATGTACTATTATAAATAAATTTGAAAATAATTTTATTGTAGACAAAACATATTCAAAGATTGGAATATTTATAACAATATTGATAAAGAGATAAACCCTTAACAAAGAATTCAACATCAGAATCATTTTTAAGAATGGGATCATAATAACAATGTTGATGCAATAATGTCAATTCTTTGAGTACTTACATATTAGTTCAAGTAACATTAATTGGCAAAATTTCAAACACTAATATGATTTAATGATTCAAAGTAGTCTTATAAAACATTATAAGAAGGTGATTGAATGTATCATTCACCAAAATAACAATATCTTCCTGTGAAAAAGGACAAACATACCTTGTTTATGTGACAATTTAATTGGATTTCATAGCGATAAAAATTATTTTATATGTCTTGCTCATTGTCGGCATGTAGGGCATTCAATAGAGATTATGGAACAATTTTAGGCAGTAGAAAAATAAATTTGGGAACCACTCGTATCAAGAGTGAATGGAAATTTCCAATTATATAAAAGTAGAAGTCGTCATTGTTACTTCAAAACCTCCGTTAATATCTGAGTAAAATAAGACAATAACTAGTTACATAGCGATACCTTTTGGCGTGATTGGAAAGATTGCCGAGTTTCAGATGCGTCGTTGTTTAGATTGTCGGCTTCAAGTTCCTCTGATATGCAATGATCTTTGACGGCTATCAGAATATCTCTGGACCGTAGGTAGTTGTAAGAAAGATAAGAACAAGAACGCATCTACCGGCGACAGATCTGGCACTTGGAGCTCAGGACTGAAAGAACTTCAAACACAACTACCAACTACAGATTCAGGCATTTAGATGGGTTCTAATCATTTTCGGTAAAGCAACATAAAAAGAAGACGATGCCAAGGTGACTTACAACCGGACGACTGTTGGATTTCTTCGGCGGTCCTTGCTGAGTCGATGCTGGGCTAAATGAGGACGGGGAGCGGGATAGATGCCATAGGGAGCAAAACTCATTTTCCCGTTGGTTTCTTGCGGAACCGGTTTTCCAGTTTTGTATGAGAGTCTATATATATTACTGGAAGTCCACGGAAAATAGGGGAACTCATGTTTCAGACTTTTACCGAACCAGTCAAGTAACACCCGAAAGGGAAAATGACTTCTACTATTTTCAGGAAAATTTACACCAAACCAGTAAGACCCTAAGGAAAAACACTTCAAGGAAAAGTCCTCCTCATCCTCAATTCCTAGGTACTAAGAATGTGGATAAAAGGGGAACTACAAGAATGAATACCCAAGGGCCAAGAAGAGCCACCACAAGAGCATCCACAAGAAGAACAATGACTACAAGAAGGAAGGCAAGTACAATGGGAAGGATAAGAAGGAGAAAAGAAGAAAGGATGCACCTCATGCAGCTTGGGTGGAATCCTCCGCTAGTAGCTCAATCTCTGATGAAAGAGAATGCCATCTTGCACTCATGGACTCCACAAATGAATACATTAGTGAGGTAAGTGAGGTATGTGAGGTAAGCTTGCATGAGTATTCTAAAGAAACTCATATTTATATTCTTAATGATATACACTCTTATTATTCCAAATGTAAATATAAGAAGAAGAGGTTGGGTAAGATCATTGATGATTTATATGCTAAAATTGAGATTCTTGATTAAAATGAGAAGTTTCATCTTGATAGCATTGATTCCTTGCAAGGGAAGTTTCTTGATCTTGAGCTCCAATACAATGGAGTTGAAGTTGAGAATGGTGTCTACCTTAAGTACATCAATAATCTAAAGGAAGAAAACCAAGCCCTAGAATATAAGCTTGCTTTGCTTCAAACTGAAATAAGTGATATTAGGCTTTCTTGTAATACTAGTAAGGATGAAAATAGAATTTATCTTGATGACCTTGTGTTTCTTAGAATTGAAAATGCTAGGTTTCTTTGTCAAATTAATGATTTATCTTCTATACCTATTTTACCTAGAAATGAAGTTGCTTCTATTTCTTTGGAAAGAGATTCTTATTTGACTAACACCATATACATAGAGGCCAACCTATTGCATTCTAATGATGATATTGCTCATTTATCTTCTATTGTTGTCACTCTTACTAATGATAATAAAAAATTGAGAGCCACTTTGCAAACTTTCCGCAAGGGGAAGAAATATCCCAATGAAGTCTTGGATCACTCCACCAAACATAGTGGTACGAGAAGTTTAGGATATGAGGGTTCCTTAAAAGGCAAAGGCAAAGGCAAAGGTAAGAAGAAGAGTAAGGAACCTACAATCTTCCATCGAGAGTATTGTGGCTCTAAGAACCCTATGATTTGTGTTCATTGTAAGAGTGGTGACCGTTATTCTACTTATTTTCCTTACAGGGAGAAGGGGACCAACCCAAAGATGAAGTGGGTCCCCAAACTAACCCCGATCCCAAACTTTAAATTGGGCACTGATTATTTTCCTTTTCTTGTAGGTAAAAGGAAAATGGATTGTTGATAGTGCATGTTCCATGTCCAATTAAATCAGCCATTTCAATCAATTCACTAAGAAGAAAGGAGGATTGGTAGCATTTGGGGACAACAAAAAGGGTGGTAATAGGTGAGGGTGATGTAGGTGATTCACTTTGTATCAAGAATATTCTTCTTTTTGATGGCTTACACCACAATTTAATAAGTGTTAGTCAACTTTATGATAACAGTTATCTTGTTCTATTTACTTCTTTAGAATGCTTGATTCTAGATTCCCTCTCCTACAATGTAATATAGTATTTTTCTTGACTCTATTAAGCCTATTGCTGGTTGATGTCTATAGTATTTTTCTTGACTCTACAACTTTATGATAATGGTAATCTCTATAGTATTTTTCTTGACTCTATTAAGCCTATTGCTGGTCGATGTCTTGTTCCCAATTTGAATGATATTTCTTTAGGACACCATAGGCTTGGTCATGTAAATATGCATCAAATGAAGAAGTTGAGAAAAAAGGATTTGGTGAAGGGACTTCCTAAATTGGATTTTGAAAAGGATGAGGAATGACAACCTTGTACCCAAGGAAAGCAAACCAAATTCTCCTTCAAATCCAAAGAGTCCTTAGCACCAAAAGGTTCTTGATCTTCTTCAAATTGATCTATTTGGACATGTGTACACAATTGCTTTGTGGTAGCAAGTATTGTCTTGTTATTGACGATGATTTTTCTTGATATGCTTGGAACTTCTTTCTTGTTTCAAAAAGTAATACTCTCGATGTTTTCTTGACTTTTTACAAATGAGTTGAAAATGAAGCTTCTTGCTAGATTGCTTCTATCCACTGTGATCATGGGGGAGAGTTTGAAAATTATTTGTTTGAATGGTTTTGTGAGGAATCCGAGTATGCACATAACTTCTCTTCACCTCGAACACCTCAACAAAATGGGGTTCTATAGAGGAAGAATAGGTCACTGCATGAGATGTTTAGGACTATGCTTCTAGAGTATGATACTCCAAAGAATTTTTGGGTTGAAGTTGTTAGCACTTCATGTTTTGTGCAAAACCGGGTTTTTACTAATCCTTCTTTAAAGAAAACTCCCTATGAGCAATGGTGTGGTAGAAAGCTTTTCATTGATTTATTTCATGTTTTTGGTTGTCTTTTTTGTTTTGAACACCAAGGATTCCCTTGATAAGTTTGATCCAAAGTCTTACAAGGCTTTATTTCTTGGCTATATCACTACTAACAAGGTCTATAGAGTATTTAACAATGAATTGTATAAAGTAGAAGAATTTATCAATGTAAGATTTGTTGATACTAGCCCCTCTATTTCCAAGAATGTTGTTGATGATGATATTGCAGATGAGGGAATCCCTCACTTGAAAGAACTCAACATTGGTGAAAAAGGAAATGAGGTATTAGTTGATGAAGAAGAAAAGAATGAAGAAAAGAAGAATCCAACCCCATGCTTTGCACAACATCTTCCTAAAGAGCTAATCATAGGCAATACTTTTTGAAAGGGTGAAGAGGTGGGCTGCCTACAATAAAGAACAAGCAGATATTGCTTCCATCTCTCAGCTTGAGCCTAAAGATGTCAAAGAAGCACTCAAGGATGATGAATGGATCCTCACCATGCAAGAAGAGTTGGAGAAGTTTGAGGAGAATCGAGTGTGGACTCTTGTGCCAAGACCAAGTGATAGAAAATTTATTGGCACCAAGTGGGTCTACTGCAACAAGCTTGATGAAAGAAGAAAATTGGTAAGAAACAAAGCAAGGTTAGTTGCTCAGGGCTACAATCAACAAGAAGGTATAGATTTTGATGAAACATATACACCTGTAGCTACACTTGAGTCAATTATAATGTTGCGTGCTTTTTCTAGTCACAAGAATTTTCTACTTTATCAAATGGATGTCGAAAGTGAGATTTTGAATGGTCCAATTGAGGAGGAAGTATATGTTGCTCAACGTATGGGCTTTGAACATGATAATTTTCCTAACCATGTTTATTTGTTACAAGAAGCTCTATATGGTCTCAAACAAGTACCTCAAGCTTGGCATGAGAAACTAAAGAAATTTTTACTATACAACATATTTATCATGGACAAAGTTGATTCTACCTTGTTTATAAAACACTCTCCTCGAAATTTCTTAATTATTTAGATTTATGTTGATGATATTATCTTAAGTAGGAATGGTCTTGATCTTTGTAAGGAGTTTAGTTCTCGTATGCAGTGTGAGTTTGAGATGAACATGATGGGGGAGCTTACTTTCTTTCTTGGCTTTCAAATCAAACAAACAAAGAATGGGAACTTCATCAACCAAGGCAAGTACACTAGTGAACTACTTAAGCTCTTTGGGATGGAGAACATCAAGCCAATGGATACCCCTATGTCAAATACGACCAAGCCTGACAAAGATGAAGAAGGAGAAAAGGTAGATGAGAATCTCTATAGTGGTATGTTTAGAAGTTTACTTTATTTAACTTCCTCTAGACCTTATATAATGTTTAGTGTTTCTTGTGTGCTCACTTTCAATAAAGTCCTAGGAAATCACATCTTATAATAGTTAAGAGGATTTTTAGGTATCTAGCCAAAACCCAAAATTTGGGATTGTGGTATCCTAAGTCAAGGGACTTTACTCTTACTGCATATGGTGATGTTGATTATGCAGATTGTTTGATTGATAGAAAGTGCACAAGTGGCACTTAATTCTTCCTAGGACCATGCCTAGTTTCTTGGTTCTCTAAGAAACAAAGCATTGTGGCTCTTTCAACTACCGAGGCTAAATATAGTGCAGATGAAAGTTATTGTGCCCTATTCTTATGGATGAAGCAAATGCTCGAAGACTTTAACATTCATTTTGATGTTTCTCTTATCTATTGTGATAATACTAGTGCAATTAAATTGTCTTACAATCCAATATTTCATAGTAGAGATAAACATATAGAGGTCCGTCATCACTTTCTTCATGACCACATTGCTAAGAAGGATATTTTTGTCACGCATGTGGATACAGAAAATCAGCTTGCAAACATTTTTAGTAAACATATAGCTAGAGAGAAATTTACTTTTATTAGATCAAAATTGCTTGTAACTACTCTTGATGATATTGACATTACTTCTTGCTAGTTGTTTTCTTACCTATAAGTTTCTTTCTTAGAATCGATCATTTTTTTCTTGCTATGTGTTATAATTGCCTTGTTTTGCTTGTTTTGGGTATTTTTTGCAAACGACTATTTTATCACAATATAGTACCCCATGATGAGTGAAATGTACCTCAACATGTCTAAAATTCATAACAGGCTAAAGAAATAAATTTAATTAGTACCCTAAAGGCTAAGAATTAAAATTTCTTATTTTTGGACAGACTTCTTGTTGGTCGACTTGGCAATTCAACTGATCCCTTGGTCGAAGGTTAAATTATAATGCCGGTCGGTCAATTTTTCATAATCTCAGAACTCAATCGGTGGTCGAGAAGAACCAAACTTAAAAAGGGTTTGACCAACATTTCTCCCTCTCAACTAGAGAAACGTTGACCCATTTCCCACCTCCAGCTCCCTTAACCTTCAACCCTAGGTTTGCACATCCTCTCCCTTGCCTATCCTATCCTTCCTTACCTCCTCCCACACTCATCTAGGTGGTTTGAAAACCTACTAGATAGGTTCTCTCTTTTCAGTTGGTCTCGATTCTCACTTCGTTCCCATGGCCTCCAATAGAAGGAAATGAGTTGTTCCTAGTGGAGCTAACCCATCCTCATCCAATCCTAAACTCTTAACCTATGAAAAAACCTCTTTTGTCTCCTATGAAGCCCTAAATCAGTATAAAGAGCTCCTTCTTAGGAACCCTTTTCCATTTAGAGCTCTGTTTGAGCCTTGTCTCACCACGACGAATGTTATTTTGGAGACAAAGTTGTTTTCTTCCCATCACCTAGGCACATTGTGTGTAGAACATCGATGCTTCCACAATTTCATCACTAGCACCAAGGAGGTCTATGAGTTCTATGCCAATCTTCAATGGAACCATGACACAATTGTGCTACCACTAAAAATCTAGGTAACTCTCACTTTCATGATTTTCGAAACAAAATTTACCATCTCTGAAGATCCTTGAATATCTATTTCAATGGAATGGAGGAATCGACACATGGAGGAAGGACTACCCTGACTATTTTGTCCTGGTTGAGCTCGAGGCTTTCTACAAACACTTTGAGCTTACTCTCCCTAATATTACCAAGTTTTTGAAAAAGTCTCAGGTACCCTATAAGAATAAGTCGGTCTTGCCATCCTCTTCCCTTGATCTCAAGAACCATCTGTTCACATTAGTTGTTAACTACAATGTCCACCCAAAGTAAAACCAATTGGAAATTGTAGAAAACACTGATGGATCATGTATTGTCTCTTGAAGAATGATGGAGTTAAATGGTTAAGATACATTCTACACTACATGACCTACTTTAACTCAGGGAAGAACACCCATAGTACCCACCCCCTACCCTACCTTGATTTGTGGTATTTTTACTTGTGCTACTCAGAAATATCTTTTCCATGATCTCCATTACAAAGCAAGTTGGAAAGGAGTCTACATTAGTGAAACCACAATCAAGAACACCTTCTTGCCTACCTCCTCTACCACTCCTAGAGCCTCTACCTCTACCTCCACCTAGGCCCCTCCACCTCCACCACCACCACCACCTCGATCTAACTACGCTTCTTTCTTGTTGTCAAATGAAGTCGTTATGGGTTATATGATACACCATCAAGCATAAAACCTTAAGGTTCATTATCACCTCCACCAGGACCTCTGCCAAATCATGTCTACCATGAACCTGTCCTACAACCATCTCTACCCCTCCTATCAGCCATACTCAGGCGGTGACTATGCTTCCTATGCATACAATCACTTCTACCCAGGCCCTCCACCTAATGTTTCTGCTGCCACACATGTTGCTGAAGGTGGACCTACCCCTACCCCTGGTGTGCTTTCTCCTCTGACTCTGCCCGCTGGTCCAACTACCACCCTGCTTGCTAGTCTTGGCACTTATGCACCCACCTTCCCACAAGAACAAGAGTTACATGCTCTTGTCACATCTTGGGTTGAGCAGAGTGCCATATGGATTGAGCATATTTCGGTCCTCCTACTGATTAGGAGAAGCCTGAATAGGCTGATGATGATGAGGCTATCGAGGATGATGGCTTCGAAGATGGTTCTGATGATGGTTTTTTTGGTTCCTCTAGAGATGTTGTTGTCTCTGCTGCAACTTCAGATGGTGATAAGGACTACGAGTCTGAGGCTGACGATGATGATGCTGATGATTACCCAATTGATATAGATGGCATAGATGTTTTAGTTCATTAGTCTTTAGGTGTTCATCATATCTATCTTTTTATACTTTTATTTACTAAGACATTTGGGCAGTTTATCTGAGGCTAACTATTTTATCATCTGTTGTTTCTATCATTGGTTTGTAGCTCATTCTGTGAGAACATGTTTAGTGTTGTAATCTTAATCTCATGTACCCTAACTCTTTGCTTGACTATATCTTATGATTTTGTGGTATGTTACTCCATGTTTTAATTATGACACTAGATTTCTTATTCTTTTTACTTCATCTCTATTTGATGTGTGTTATACGTGGTTGATTGCTTTCACTTGTGTTTGTATAGAAGACATGTTTTTAGCTCTTCTACCTCCCTACCTTTTTGAGATGACAAAGGGGGAGAAGAGCTCTCAGCCATATTGCTTTAACACTTATATGATCCTTTTCTTGTCAATTACCTACATATCATGTGACTTTCTAGAGGATCATATAGTATGTATATTTGCTATGGTTATTAGTGGAAAGATTAACCATGCAAGATTAGGTATGCATGAATTACGGGAGATCAATTCACATTGTTCAATCATGTATCCCCTTGCAATTCACAAGGTAAATGTTTTAACTCTCACATCCTTTCTCAAAGGTAAATTTTTAACGTTCATATCCTTTTCAATATGTTGAGTAATGGTTTGTGATTGTCCAAAAGAGGAGAATGTTGACCTAAGTGTTCACATTGTCCATATTTTGATAATGACTTAACCAATCCATTCATATGTGTCTAATATGTTTGTTTACGATTGATTTCAGGCATTAGGTACATGAAAAGAATCAAATAAATCAAGCCCTAGCTTGGATTAGTTCAAGTCAAAAGCAAAGAAAATGTGCAATTTGGGAAAATATTCCAAATCACCTTAGCTTAATTTTGTAACTGTTGGTATGTATGCCCTGAGAGCCAATCATGGGATGATTGGTGGGATACATTAAGATTGATTTGATAAACATCAAAGGCAAGCTTCAAATTCATTCTGGTTCAGTAATATGAGATAGTGATAGAACAGAATGAATGTCTAGAGAATGACAATACTCAATGACGTATGCTTTCTGGTTGAGGACCTGAACGATGAGATCATACGGATGATAAGAGTTTGTACATTCTTGTTTTGTCCCTAGTCGGATGTCATTGTGGATGGTAGATAGACAGCAATGACACACAAGACTAGATTGTGGTGTTGGTTGATGATAGAATCTCATTAGTCATGATATAGAGATATCAAACCAAACACATAGGTACTTGTTAGAGAACAAGTGTACCGGACAGACCCACCGTGAGTTTGACACATGGAACCATGACATGGTAGTCACAGTCAGTACTCATAGTGATGGTGGTGAGTGTGATTCTTAGTCCTGAAATCACTACACTCAACACATGTCGTTGGGCACACTTTGACATCAACAAACGCAGTCCTGAAACATGGGTTGTTATAAAGGTGATGATAGGGTGGCTTTGACACATGGGGCTTTTGAGGGGTGAGTGATAGATATGGGATTTGTCCCTCCTGAGGGAGTTTGATATCCAAGGCCACTTGATGAGTAGGATTGAGATAGGCGTGCGCACACATGTGTGAATCAGTATGTGATATTGATGTCATACATATCTCGTTCAATCTACTCTGAGATCAAGAAAGTGAATGAACGTTGACAGGATGACTGTTCCATGCCTCGAGTTCATTCAGGATATTAGTGACAAAGGAATTATACATTCACTGTAACACCATTCACGGATTGTAGGATTGAAAGTTGTTCTCCAACTTTCTACTTTCACTTGGGTAGCACTGATGTGTGACTAGGAACTGCTCTTTGCTTGTGAAGTCATAAGTGTTATGGACTTTCACTGCTAACGTGAAATGGACCTGCAGGGTCACACACATAGGATTTAACCTGGAAGAGGAGTTTTGTCCACAAGCAACGTTTAGATTGATTACTAAAGGAGTTTAGTAGTTCAATTAAACACTCAATCAGTTGATAGCTCAATACCATATGGTTCAAGGTGTTGGACACATTGATTGGAGTATCGGATTGATTGAAATCACAATTGAATGATTCTACACAACCTGCACTCCCAACCGATCGGTTCAAGTGTTGAACCGGCCGGCTGAGGTTGCTGAACCGGTCAGATCAAGTGTTGAGTCGATCGTCTCATGTACAGAGTGAAACGAGCGGTTCAAGTGTTGAACCGATCGGTTCAACTGGTGCAACCAAGCAAGTTGGGAAAGTCAGGTCGGTGAGAATTTTCCTTGCGTTTCACTTGCCCAATTTGATTGGAACAAGGATTGGTATTCGATACCAATTAGAAATGAAAGAAGGAAAGTCAATCGAGAACTGACCAGGACCACGAACCGACCGGTTCAGAAGTGAACCGATCGGCTCATGGGTCCCAACCGATCGGTTGGTGCTCCAACTGACTGGTTCAGGTCCCCAACTGACCAGTTCACTTGTGAACCGATCAGTTCAGGTTGCGAGTTAGTTGCTTTTTGTGGAAAATCTCGAACCATTCTACTCTTGCTTTAATCCTACATTGCCCGGGATGGAGAACCCTGTCCCATGACCCTCCTATATATATAGGGGTATTGGGGGCTTCTCAAAGGACAACTCAGTGCAACCAGTTGCTCTACAAAGTTGTCGTTCTCTCTGGTTTTGGTAACCGAGAGAGAGCCCGAGCAAGTGCTTCCCGCAAAAGGGAGGTGCAGCAAGGGAAAGACAACTGCAGTTGCAACTGGAGGCAGGAGAGTGTGTTGGCGACTAGTACGTCAACAGGAGGGTGCGACTCCTTCCACTTCCTTGTGGGACAAGGAGTGTGGAGTTCCAGGTGGTCCGTGTGGACTACTACAGAGGCAGGAGGACACTGCCGCTCAGGAGGACAACTGTCATCTGACAGTCTGGTAGGAGGAGTCATCAGTCCTGGTGCGACCAGGAGTTGCACATACGCCATCCAAAACTGGAGTTGAAGACTGCACATAGCGCGAGGTATTGTCGCCGAGCAAGCCTTGGGACAAGGTATGATTCCATAAACCATCCTTTCCTATTATATAGACGTTGACGCGTTTCCTCGTGCTGGATTTGGGGGAGAAAATTTTTGTTTCCGCTGCCTTCTCTGCCTCCCCTAAAACCCAACAGTGGTATCAGAGCCATGTCAATTGATCTATATTTTAGGAACATCGATATGATCGATTTTGGTTTGTCGTCTTTATTTATTGCATGTGATGCGAATAATATTGTCTTTATGCATGTCCAATCCTAAATCCACAAATCCCAAATTACATATATGACATGTATTATTAATGCACTTGATACACGTCGCCCTTAAACGAGTTTTGTGGTGGATGTGTGTAGCATGATTATGGCCTATAAACCCCTATCTGTGTGTGGTTGTTTGTGGTTGCTTGCATCTCGGTCTGCACACCGATCTTCCCTCTCTTATTCCTAATGTAACTCGAAATAATTCAAGATTCTTTCCTACCTTTGCTCCCCCCAAATGTAACTCGGGGTTTTCCTTTTTAAAGCAATGTAATAAATAGGATAGATTTCTTATTTCCTGTTATATCGAAGACTGGCGGACATCAAGACGACAGCTGAAATGATCGGTTCAAGGTGTGAACCGATCGGTTGACGTTCCATACGGTCGGTTCAAGGAGTGAACCGATCGGTTGATGATAGGTTCGAGGAGCGAGACGAGAGGGTGGCGGACATGACGAGATGCACGACGACCAGGTAAACCGATCGGTTGGAGGAGACAACCGATCGGCTGGTGGCACCCAGACGACCGTCTGGAGAGTATAGATCATTCATGTGATGAGTTGATCCACTCAGATAGCAAGGCACAAATGTTCATCTTGTAAAGGTTGCATGTGATGTTGACCTAGATGATCGTGATTCCTCTTGGCTCGAGGAATCACATTAGGATGGCCATAATCATCGCTTTTTATCGTTTTGTGCATGTTTTCTGTGGGATATAGCATGTATATGATATGTACTATGTATTGTGGTGATTGGATATGTATATGTATATAAAACAAAATCCCTCATTAAAATATTAAGTTTTAGATGCCTTCCAAATGCGACACACGTGAAAAGCTTGATCGACCAAGTGTGGGCATGCCCTAGCGTAGTGCACCGTCTATCTCGTGGAAGCGTGAAGGATGAATGTGTGGGTCTGCCCTAGCAGGGTGCATGTTCATCGTGTTTGCTTTGGGTTGGACTTAACAAGGTGATCTAGATGGGATCTAGTACCTTGAGGCATGGAGATGATCATGGCAAGGAGTTGCATATGACATCTTATCAAGAGTTTCATATGATGCAATTGGAAAGAGTTTCCTACCTGAGAGATCTAAGTTGTGGGCAATCAGCCCTAGCTGACTCATGACTTAGAGGATTTCAGGATCTTGCCCACTAGAAGGTTGTACGCTGCAATCTTCCAAATTGATGGTGAGGGCTATCAATTTGAAGTAAAATAGTGGGAGTGATAATTAATTAAAGGTCTAATTATATCGTCGAACTTTCAAATCAATCAAATAATTCAAAATGAGTTTTGGACTAAAATTGCATATTTCCTTTTGTATTTCAAATGGCAACAAACAACAACAACTTTTCTTTGCGATCGGTCCTTGACAAGGACAAACTAATTGGGACGAACTTCCACGACTGGTATCGGACATTGAGAATTGTTCTCACTCAAGAGCAAAAGCTCTATGTCCTGGATACTCCAATTCCAGAGGAACCCGCTCCTAATGCACCAAAGGAAGAAAGGGATGCTTACAAGAAGCATGCTGATGATGCCATTGATGCAAAGTGCTTGATGTTATGTTCCATGAACCTTGAGTTGCAGAGACAGCATGAGAACATGGGTGTCATTGAGATGATTCAACATCTCAGGAACATGTATGAAGATCAGGCACGGCAAGAGAGATACAATGTTTCTAGAGCGTTGTTCAAGTGCGTCATGATAGAAGGAGATCCAGTTGGTCCTCACACATTCAAAATGATTGGGTATGTGGAGAACCTGCAGAGACTGGGATTTCCACTGAGCCAAGAGTTGGCTACTGACGTGATACTGCAATAGTTGCCAGAATCATACAGTCAGTTTGTGATGAACTACAACATGAACAACTTTGATAGGCCACTGTCATAGTTGTTGGGCATGTTGAGGACAGCCGAGATACAGATGAAGAAGGACAAGCCTAAGGCTATGATGGTGATCATGAGCAAGAAAGGCAAGTCCAAGAACAAGGGCAAGGGCAAAGCTAAGAAAGGTTCTGATGCTAGCCAGGAGTCCAAGCCGTCTTCAGCTCTCAAGGCCAAGGGAGGCGTGACCAAGAAAGGAAATTGCCACCACTGTCAAAAGCCAGGACATTAGAAAAGGAATTGTCCTCTCTATCTGGAAGAACAAAAGAAGAAGGAGGCGACTGAAGCCTCTACTTAAAGGTGTCATGAAAGTAAACTTGTAACACTTTTTGAGGTATATGATACCAAGATGTAAAGTGTAAAACACTCATAATTGGGGCAAGTTTTGCCGCCATAGATAGGAGTACTTTAGTTTATTTTCAGCCTATAAGGCATGTAATACAGTTATGAACTGCTATTTCATTTTTGTCAATACATAGAAACACTTTATTTTTGCATATTGTATGACAATGATGGCAATTAATAAAGTTGATGTTTCAATCTTAAAGGATATGATCTTTGTGGCAAGGCCTTATTTACCTTATGGTATTTGATATGAATAAAATAAAATGATACCTAAAGTTTATAGATAACTCAAACAATCAAATTATCATCAATCATGAGACATTCATTTCTAGTTTCCATGTGATGGATAAATCTAGACTATTTTGGTTAGAGAACCAGTAAGAGACATGAATATCTTAGACATGATTAATCAATCTTCACTAAAGGTAGTGGGAGAATGATTGTCCTATAAGGTATAATGCATGTGATGTATTTACATACCTATTGGAATAAATGCTAATACTTCAAATGGTGTTTAGAGAAATACCAACATGAGTATCTTGAAGTGTTCAAGATTATCATAGATGAAGTACAAATTTGGTAAAGTGTTAATTCTTGATGAGATCAATGAATGAAATACTTGGACCAAATGTTTGAGATCCTTTTGAGTGATTATGATAGTGTATCATAGTGAACTCATGATTAAGGCATGGTGATGTCTAAATCAAGAAGGAATCATACTCTAAAGAGTTAGAGAATGATTATCAAATAACTGAACTCTTCTTAATAAAAGAATACCCCCACACTAATAAAGGACATTAAGAATCACAAGGAGTTGTGAGTTCGTATATCCTTGACAGATACACCTCAATTATCTATGTGATGAGTTGTTCATGTGATGAGTCAACTATCTAGATGAATATGAGGAACCAGATTTTGAGTTATGGTATAAGACCATTACATCCTAAATGACTTCCATGTGAACCATAAGGTATGACCTTGATGGTAGCACTCATTGGATCATATCCATAAGTGCAAATGAGTCTTAAGTGTTAAGACACATGGATAACATTTTGAGAAGGATGATGCTTGTTGATTGCAACTTGATGACTAAGACATTTGGCATATGGATACAAAAACCACATTCCTATGAGGAATAAAACAAGGATGTGTACGTGACACAACCTATAAGGTTTATGAATCCACTAATGCAAATGAAGTCTATAAGTTACAATGGACTAATCAATGTGATTGATTGAGTACAAGCAACTCAGAATTGGATCTTTACTTTGATGATATAGTCAAAGGGTTTGACTGATATGTCAAAGATAAAGAGGGATCTGTGATTTAGTGGGAGCGTGTTCACATTCCACATATTGATGTGAAATGGAAATGTTCAAGATTGGAAATCCAAAAGTGGAAATTATCTTTAAGGAAGATAGAGATGTTTCCTATGTGATAGGAATAGAGATCTATAGAGATAGTTCTCGAAAACCTCTTGACCTTGAAAAGAGAGAGCATACATTGGCAATATGTACTAAAATGTTCAGTATGCACAGATTCAGTGGGAGAAAACTTGTCCATGCTACATGGAGCTAGTATCCCAAGGCCAAGTGTCCAATTCTTATGAAGAATGGGAACACTAAGAATAGATATGGATCTATCATGTATGTAATCATCGCATTATCTTGCATGTATAGACATGGCAAGAATAAAATGCATTCATCATTTTGTATGTATGACATGACAATATGATGTGCTCATCCTGATAACTCTTATGTGGGACATAACGAGTGGATGTCTGTCTACTTCCAGTAAGGGTTACTGGAATACCATGAGAACTTGATAAGTACTTGAGAAGTACTAGTTCTATGGTGATAAGGAAGAGTTCGATGTAAAGAGTTACATTGATGCGAACTTCCGAAAGGATAGAAAATTAATCGCAAAACATATATAGGATATATAAAAGTGAAAGTTGGTTGATAATTGGAAGTGTTCCAATAAAACCACTTAAAAGGAAATGCCGAGTGTCTATGCGTTAGAGAACAACAGTAGATACTATATGGATCTAGAAGTTCATGAGATGAACTTATAGATATTCCACTCATTGATGACAAGTCTGGAATCCTTGATCATGCAATGTGGCTAAAGGTTAGCAAAGGAATACTAGATTGCATATTACGGCAACTCCATCTCATACGTGTGACGTACAGTGAAGAGATGAGAGACATGCAATTTATACTAACTTTGGCAAGGTGTTGCCATTACTCACTATGTTAAGCACTAGAGCACAGTAACATGTAGGACATGTTTGAAGATCACTATGAATATGATTCAAGGGTGATTGGCTCGCAGTGCAAGTGGGAGTCTGTTGGTATGTATGCCCTGAGAGCCAATCATGGGATGATTGGTGGGATACATTAAGATTGATTTGATAAACATCAAAGGCAAGCTTCCAATTCATTCTGGTTCAGTCATATGAGATAGTGATAGAACAGAATGAATGTCTAGAGAATGACAGTACTCAATGACGTATGCTTTCAGGTTGAGGACCTGAACGATGAGATCATACGGATGCTAAGAGTTTGTACATTCTTGTTTTGTCCCTAGTCGGATGTCATTGTGGAAGGTAGATAGACAGCAATGACACAGAAGACTAGATTGTGGTGTTGGTTGATGACAGAATCTCATTAGTCATGATATAGAGATATCAAACCAAACACATAGGTACTTGTTAGAGAACAAGTGTACCGGACAGACCCACCGTGAGTTTGACACATGGAACCATGACATGGTAGTCACAGTCATTACTCACAGTGATGGTGGTGAGTGTGATTCTTAGACCTAAAATCACTACACTCAACACATGTCGTTGGACACACTTTGACATCATCAAACATAGTCCTGAAACATGGGTTGTTATAAAGGTGATGATTGGGTGGCTTTGACACATGGGGCTTTTGAGGGGTGAGTGAAATATATGGGATGTACAAAAAACATAGAAAAAGTGAATCTAACTATTAGAGAGTTGCAAAACTCAAAAAAATATTTGTTGCTACCCTCCAAATGGCTAGAAAATGTTCATAAGTGTTCCCACACTATAGTGGACACCCCCAGATATAAATATGACCTCTTGGAGTTCATTCCAAGGTTGATCGTTCATGCTATTCAAGGTCCTTGCCATAGTTGAGTGCTTCTAGTCCACTTGAGCTCCTTTCTCTCCCTTGATTACACCTAAATTCATTATTATGAATGAGATAGGTCATGTCTGAGAGAGCTACCCCATTTGTATCATTTTAAAGCTCTCAAGCTTCTCCTTTCCCATCCCTTTCTTCAAATTTCTTGATTGGTGAAAGATTCTCCAACAGAAGGATAAGGATCAAGCTTCTTCATATGGAGAAGAATGTGCTCACTCAAGGCTTCTTCGAGTGAAGGAGGAGATTAAGGCGAAAGATGCAAGGATCTAAGTGAGTAAAGCCTTAAGGTCAAAGACTCATTGCAAGAAGGGGAGGACCTTAGTGAAGGCATCCATATGATTATAAGAGTGGATAAGACCTTGGTGAGGTAGAATACTAGATATTGGATAGGTAAGTCCTTAATCGTAAGTTTGTTAGCTCCCTTGGCCTTAAAGGGAAGTTAGGTATCCTTATACCAAAAAAAGGAAGGTCATTTTTTATAACTCTTATAAGTGAATATAAGGAGTAGACAAGCTTAAGAAATCCTAGATCTACCTCTCTAGGTAGTGGAATGACTCTCTCCTAGTTTGGAGAGTGGAATCACTCTAAAACATATTTTCAAATTGGTTGCTTCAATTTCTCTTATCCTTGCAATGCATGTTTAGATTGCCATCAAATTGACTATTTGCAATTCTTCCTTGTTGAATAAATTGAAGGTCTAACAATTTTCGTGCAAGTTTTAAAGCTCTATTCACCCCCTGCTAGATCCCTCCGATCCAACAACCATGAGTAAGGTCTAGGAATGAATACTTATTTTCCTTAAACACAAATGTAGTCATATGTAACATACCCAGACTTAGGTACATATTTAAGTTTCACCTTTATCATGTGATATATTACTTTAGAATCCTTTTCTTAAGTTAGATTATATTAGTATGTTAGGGATCTCTAACTATAGAGTTTTAACAAATAAATCAGTTATTTGAAGATTCAATACAAGAAATTAGCATAATATCCAAATTCGGGTCTATTTATGCAATACACCATATTAAAGGATTTAGGTTGAAAATAATTATTGTAGATTTTCTCTATGGATGGATATGGGTAAGATGGAGTGACACACGAAATTTGAGTATTAAATGATAAAGGAATGAATAAATATTTTAAAGTTTACTTAGGAATCAAGTTATCTTTTGATGCGTTTAGAGTTGTAATATGCTACAAAAATAGAAAAACATGATTCCCCACTCCTAGTTAGTTGATCTACCAAAGTCAGGCTTATTTGGACTTTGCTTGCACCCCAATTGACAAAGAAAGATTTGCATAATAAATGCATCTAGATATTAAAGTTTAGTTTGCTTGGTCATTAAGACATTTCGTGTATACCATGCACCGTACAGTTTGGATCAGGTGGCTTGTGAGTTGTCTCCTACCTTGGGTAGGAGGAACCCATGTGTAGATAGTGCCATGGTGGGTATGGGTCTGGTTTTTTGGACTTTACTCCCTTTCATCTCAATGAAACCTTTAGAAATAATGTGCCTTGAATTCCATGTTCGAATCTACACAAGTTGGTTGTAAACTCATTTCCTAGTTTCTATTAATAATGATTTTCCCAAATTCTCTCCCAAGTCATCTTGAAGCTCCAACCCTGGATGCCATAAAACTACACCCTATATATATCAAACCCTACCGTTAGTTTCACCCCATCACATGAAACTGCCCTCTAGTGTCAATTGTGCCTCGAGCCACCATTTTTGTAGCCTTCAAGTTGTTCTTCTGTCTACTCGATCTCACAGTTGCCAACTTATCATGTCATTGAGAAATTACTCTAGCGGTAAGAATCAACAACTTCTCTCCTTCATTCTCTTTTCATCATAATTTCAAAACCATAATTGGTTGTGATTTACCCGAATTTGGCTACAACTACTACTTAACTCCATCGACCATGATGTAGGTGTGGGTTAAAGGTGATATGTTCATAACTTTTTACAATGTTTCCCCCTCGTTCTCTTTGGTTACCCTCATTTCTCACTTGGGTATTTTTATACTTTTGTGGCATATAATTTCATTTCACGTGTGATGATTGGATGTACTTGTGATAAATATGCCATGTCACACTCCAAAGTTAAAAATACTAATGGAGGCTAATCTTTTAAACTGAATATTATTTTTCTTAATCAAATTAATTAATGATACAAATTTGTAAAATTTTTAAGTTTTTACTGGAAAATCCAAAAATTATAAAAAAATATTTTTTAGAATCGTTAGATTATTTTCTATATATTCCTTTGATTTTCATTATCTGATTCCAAAGTTTTAAAGGCATGATTTTCAGCGTTTGAATCTCTCTTACTCTATAATTAGTAATTTATGGAAAAAAAATAATGGACAAAATTAAGATCTTGAATCAGACTGATAATCAGTAACATTGGACCATCTTTCTAGATTATTATCGTGAAATAATCTATGGTTTTTCTAAAGTTTTTATTTCTAGGGTTTTATCATATGTGACACAATTGAACCCAGATTTATTAAAAATATTATGTATAGGTTTGAGGCGATTTTAGGTTTGTGAGGGGTATTAGTTGGTCTCTAATTCAAACTCTCAGGTCAAGGTATGAGCATCTTCTTGATTTATATAGGAATTACTAGTATGACTGCCAATTTGTTTCCCATATGAGGCATCTATTGTTCAAAACTTGTGGATTATTAAATCTTTTTGGGAATCATGTTTCGTCTGTATTAGTTCCTAATTTGATATGAAGTCCTTGAAATCTTATGCCTAAAGGTCCTATGACCTATTTGTAATAAATATTTGGATGATTTCACTCTCTTTGCTTGAACTAAATTGATGTTGTCTAAACTTAATTCTTGCCTCTTCATTTCATGCGATACAATATACTAAGATTATTTATAGTAGTTGTACATATGTTCTACCATAATATTTGGGTGTGCCTTTCCATCCATAGTGCACCTTTCTACTCATATCATATATATTGGGGGCACCTTTGCACCAACGGTGCACCTTTCCACCCAAATTAGGCTTGAGATGTTATGCGTATCTACCCCAGTTAAACAAAATTTGTCAGATTTTTGTATAGACACTAATTATGATTTAATAATGTGGTTATACTTCAAGAATAATTTCTATAATTATACCATTTTTTATAATTTCCTCATCTATAGACTTGTTAACTCTTTTGGAACTTCCTCTTTTGAATATTTCTTTATTGAAATATTTGAACATTTGTCTTACACCATCCAAATTAATGCCAAGTTGGTAGTTTATAACACATACACCATTTATGTTGATGTCGTTTTATTTATTTGCTTCCACTTCTGGGTGTTTCTCTCAACCCACCCAAAGGTTGCACGGTCTGAGGACCAAGAAGTAGGAAGCATCTCTCAAGCTAGCTCCAAGATGCCTTTTGAGATAGGCATGTTTCTCACCAAAAATGGATCATACTACATTAGATTTCATATCTCGTCAGTTTCTATTGTATCTCCAATATCAAACTTGGCTAATAGTTAGATTTACCTTTTCGCTATTACAAAATATATTCCTTTTACCAATCTATATGATAAAATATTCTGCACCCCTTTTATTTGAAGGTTATTATTATGTGTTTGTGAATGAATGAGGTTTTATGCATTATCTTCTTAAATTAATGATTGGATACCCTCTCGAGTCCCACTCCTTACATCATTAAATAGGTAGTAAAGATAGACTTGAAGGCTTCCTAATTCAGTGAAATAATCAACTCTGAGTGGGTGTACATTTTCCCACCATAGTTTTTGTTCTCTCTTCAACTGGTAGGTGCAAAAAGTCACTTTATTGTTTTTACATCACCCCAACACTCTAAAGATGATCTCTATTGAAACTATACATGTATCTTCATTCTCAAAAATATCTTCCTTATCTTCACCAATGAAAGATTCATGGCTCAACTTAAGAAAGTCAGTAACAAATGACATGTATTTGGTTATTGATACATGTCCCTCTAGGAGATAAGGATGCAAGTGGTGTTTACTAAGTTGATCATAACATCCATGGGTACTTTACTCTATTTCTCCTAATCATCACCTTTAAGAATTTTCCTAATATTTCCTCTTCATAATCTTCATGCCCCTACCACTTTTAGACCCTTATCCTTTATCCACCCCCTTTCCCTTATCTTTCTTAGCTTCTTTCTACTTCTCGAATTCCCTTTCCTTTTCCTTTTAAAACTCCTTTTACATTTTGCTTCCTTATTATTTCAACATGCTTCTTTTTCTCAGCTTGCTTCCGATTGTCTACCTCTTTCCTTGTATCAACCTTGTCCTTCGCATCTTTCTTTGTCCCAGATGGTCTGCTCCTTGATTGTGGGTTGTTGAAGCTATCCATATCAAACTTTAAAGTATGAGCCCTTTTTATCACATAGGTTGAGTCAAGACTAAATGAGATCATACTATCATATTAATCAATTTTTATTTCACATTTTAGTTTTTACACATGCGACCCAAAACCAAAAGATTAAGGAGAAAGTTATAATAACTTGGAAGAGATATAAAAGATGAGGATTCACCTTAATTCAATCTAATGGGTGGTGTCAGTGTATTCCATAGATAAAATGTGAGATGATCGAGCACTCTCTATGGTTTTAAAGGAGCTCATTCAGACCCTTTTGGGATCCACTAAGGTCGAGTAGAGAACAAAACCAAAACCACTATTGTGAGAAGGATTGAAGGAGATTACTAGCTAAAACCCCAAGCCTTGACACCTCAGTTTTCACCATTGTGGACCTTCAGGATTTCCTAAGTTCATCCGGGATCTGAAATCTTAATTACTTATCATTTAGAGGTTGTGCTTCTAGCTACTATGTCTGCTGTCACAGATCCATTCTTACTCCAATCCCAATCCCACTGCCTAGACAATGTTATAGGGATTAATGCTTATGTCACTATGGTGTGATTATCCCACACACATCATACATGAAAACTAAATAAAATTACACTTTATTTATTTAATGAACATATAATATGTACAAAAAGACTTGAAGGAGAACTTGAAAAGATACAAGAGAACCTTAAACTTACAAGAACTAGAACCAATTTACATTAGCAATATTCCCTCATGAATATGTGGTGGAGTTTGTTCATTTCATTAGAGTAATCAATCAGATGTAGAAGCATGATCGTGATAGACCACATGTTATGCCTAACATAATAAAATCTAGACACGCAGACAATGAAAATGCACAAGTACACTACCATGGAAACCAATGTTTCTTAATCTACAAGATAAAGTGTGATTTGCAGATTTGATAAAAAGAGTATCAACATTTTACATAACAATGAAATCAGTGGAAGCATGCATATTTTTTCACAATTTCTTCCAATTTAGTCATAAAGGGCAAGACAAGCTTTATCTATGTCAAAGTGTGATCTGAGATACAAAAGTAATGGCTACTTCTGAATGAAGAATGATCCTAGACACTGGTACAAGAAGTGTGATACTAGTGACTTCTACAAGAAGGGCACTACTAACCACTTCCAATGGAAGTGCGATAGCCAACTATAATTTAAGATCATTGGACATATTATGTTTCAAGTTCCATAAAAATATGTATACATAAGTATATGTATATATATATAAATACGTATATATATGTATATGTATTATATGTCTATGTATGGCAGGCATGTAAAAATGAAGATTACTCAACAGGGAGCAGAATAGCTCCAAAAAATGAAATAGTCAAGGTGCACATGAAGGATACATATCTAAAAGTATAGCAAATACCATAGTCAAATAAAATAAGAGGAAAGTGTACCTTCATTTAAAAGTAGAAATCATAACATGATTTTGAGTCACAATATTGATTAAAACCCAATTCAACATATCTAAAAGTATAGGAAATACCATAGTCAAATAAAATAAGAGGAAAGTGTACCTTCATTTAAAAGTAGAAATCATAACATGATTTTGAGTCACAATATTGATTAGAACCCAATTCAACATGATCAAGGTCAAAAAAGGGTTTCAACAATATTAGGTTACATGGGTCAATAAATAAGGTTTTTTAGATCCTTACAATGACTTTAGGTGGTCTATTCATCCTTGATACAAATCAACAAGTTTCAAGGTATTAATAATCATTTCTAACATTATTCATAATATTTGAAAGGTTAGTCTTCACAACAAGTCATTTAGGATAAAATTGTAAATCTACATGAAGAGGGTCAATTGGCTGTTAATAGAATTCCAAGATTCAATATTTATGATTGATTCCACACGATGATCCAAAAAGTCAAGAAAATAGAGTTTCACCAAAATTGTCAATATGGTTTCCAAGTTTTGATAGGGGAATCAAAAGATTTAATAACCCTCATAATCAATTATCACAGAATTTAAGGTTAAAACCCATCATCAAGAGCCACCACATTTCCATAGATATACATCAATAGATTGAGATTTAGGGTTGATTAGACATAAAATTTAGGGTTTAATTCCATCATTAGTCAAAGCCATGTCACCATGATTTTGAGTCTAAAAAAATAAAAATCAGAGTCAAAAATAGGTTTCAAGAGTTATAATCACCAGAACAGAGTCATTAGATAACTTAAATAATCCCATTTTCATGTTTAGGAACATCATGGACTTTTGATTTATATTTTTTGGCATTAGGATGAGAAATATATCATTTTTAGAAGTTGGAGAAATTTGTAGAATATTGAGTATAGGAGAAGGGAAATTACTGAAATAAAAGAAAAGAAGAAAAATATTTGCTTGTTGTTTGCTTAGTAAACCCTTAACTATTGATCATGCAGTCCAACGAGTCACTTCCACCCACTTGAGTTGGGGGAAGGAAGGCAACACACCAGGGTGTGGCTCAGTAGAGAGGAAAAGGAGGAAGAAGAAGAGAAGGAGAGAGAGATCCCAAGAACATGCCACTTGGGATCAAGGATGTGTGGTAAACTCAATGGAGGGTTTTCATAGAGGTAAGATGGTATATGGTAAGGGTTTTGAATATATAGGGTTTACTAACGCGTGATAATGGATATTACTTGTTGTTCAAGCCTAAGATTTTGGGCAAGAGAAGTGTATAGATGCTTTGAGAATGTAAGAAGAAGATAAAGCGAGTGAAATTGGGGTAATTCTGGGGGTGGATGATAAACCGGACCCAATTAGGGTTAGTGGAGGCCACAACCTGTGTTCATGTATCCTACCCAAAGTAGGAGACAACCTAAGCACCATGTGATCTTAATCAAACAATCGTTGGGTTGGGGTAGGTTTGTGACTAGGCCAAAGGTTCACAAGCAAATCTATTAGCAAATTGGGAGGTGATTTTTCCTATTTTAGCGACTACGTGTCTAGTCCCTCGTGAGTTCTAAATAAACACATGGTCAAGCCCAATAAGTACAAAGGGGGATTTCTAGGCAATTTTAGTGTATGAACTTAGGAAATTTGTAACGATTATTACGAAGGTCAATTTGGAATGAAATTTAGATCACATGTAATATCCCTGACCTGGGTTATCCCTTAACCCTGGGAGTTTTGCTTAAGAAAGTTAATTAAATCCTCTATTTTATTTTGTGAAAAGTAATTAAGGATCAAGAGGAACTTATATTTCAATTTTAGTCTTTTTTTAATAATGTTGAAGCAATGTTTGCTTATCTTAGACTAAAGTGCAATTTATCCAATTTGAGGGATTAACTTGCTAATTGTATATGATAAAATGTTCCTCAAATGTTTAATCATCATAAGAATGAGAATGATGTTGTGGTATGGCTTGTGGTAACCTGAGTACCAAGACATAGCTTGTTAAGCAATGTTCGTGCATTAAAACCTAGTTTTGGTGTAATGTGCAATTTACCCAAAACCCAGGGTTCAATATGCAAAATACCACTGCTAGAGGGTCCCTCATGTTTCTTGGCATCATGTAGAGAAAATAAAATGAGAGGGACACCTCATTTGAATCACTTTTTAAGAGAGAGAATCTTGATATTAAAATAATCAAGATTTAAGCATAATTGGAATCCTAATTCAATTTAATGCAAAAATAAAAATATTAATTGAAGTGCCATCAACCAAAAACGAGATGGTTGCATTTTCTTAAGAGTTTACGTCCTTGATCCTTGCAAAGGCACTCAAAAATATCTAAGTGAGTGGACAGCCCACTCACCTTAGTTAAAGGAAAAAGTAATATCCACTAAATTATGGATATTATTATTATATGATTAAGGTGCTTAATTTCTTTTCCTTTAAATCATGGATAATTGAAGGGAATGAAAGTCAAGGAAGGAGGCTTCGTATGTAAGGAAGAAGAGGGGGTAAGTGGCAAGCAAATGGAGTAATTATCCCTTACATTCTCTCTCTTAAAACGAAATTCAATAATACACATATATATTCACATATCCATAACTTGAAAGGGTTATTTCGAAACCACTTTCACTCTTTTCTTACAAAACGACCAAGGGAGCTTAGGAGCAGGAGGAGGACGATCCCCAATCTGTAGGTAAGCTCCATGGTCCTCTTTCACCTTGATTTCATGGTGGAAATTACAAATCAATGCTTGATTTCTTCTTTTCTCCCTTCAAACTTCAACCCTAGCTATTCTTTTCACTCAAAGACTTGAGGATGAGCTTTGAATAGTTGAAGGAGTTTCTTTCACCATTGAATACGTGGAGTTTGAAGATTTGAAACTTCTTTGGAGGTGGGTTTTTTAACTTAAATCCTTAATATTATTATTGCATTCAAATCTTCATCAATTGTTGATCATTTTGTTCTTATTGAAATTCATTTGATCAAATCAATGGAACCACTATGAGAATTACAGCAAATTATGAAGGATCGTAGCTTTATGATGATGACATAATCCTAAGCACACATATCAATAATATCTAAAGCAAATGGTTTCAAAGTACATGAGATCAAACAGTCTCAAGATCGTTTGAGACCAAACAGTCTCAAGACCGTTTGGACTCAAACAGTCTCAAGACCATTTGGGATGAAACGGTCTTAAGACCATTTGGATTCAAATGATCCCAGGCCATTTGGATGAAAAGTGATGATATAGTTGAAGGTTGATTCAATTGGTTACAATTGATTTGATCTTAATGGCTTCAATTGTGAATGATTCATCCATTGCAAACCCTATTTAGGTTGAGTGTTGAATCCTTAAGTGAATTGAATCAATTTAAGGGTTGATTGACCCAAATGGTCTCAAGACCATTTGGAGGTCAACCAAACAGTCTCAAGACCATTTGGAAGTCTATGGTTGAGTATGATTGGATGGTTGAAGATCCAATGGTTACCAACTGATGAATAATTAATAGTTCAATTGATGATGGATTCAATGAAGTAAATCCTTAATTGATTTGAGTGAATGGAACCCTAGTTGAT
Organism: Alisma plantago-aquatica; assembly: GCA_963693085.1. Taxonomy (NCBI): domain Eukaryota; kingdom Viridiplantae; phylum Streptophyta; class Magnoliopsida; order Alismatales; family Alismataceae; genus Alisma; species Alisma plantago-aquatica. Next base: position 1,405,174,966 of record OY856411.1, on the reverse strand, counting down.
CCTCTCGGTTTCGACATGTTTTGGACCAAACGGTCTTGAGACCGTTTGAGTCTAAATGGTGGGTTCAATTGGATCAAGACCATTTGGGGTCCATTTGATCAAAACCGTTTAAGAGGTGCAATACACTCAAAACCGTTTAGGATCGTTGACCATTTGAGATAGTTGACTATTTGAAAGGAAACGGTTTCAAGACCATTTAAGGGAATAAGGGCCAAGACCGTTTGAAGGTCTAACCCCAAGACCGTTTGAGGGTATGACCGCAAGACTGTTTAAAGGTCATGATCAAAACTGAATGGAGGTCCAAATTGGTCCTAAATCCAATGAAGAATTAGATGGTATGAAACTAATTGAAGGTTTGATTGATCAAAACCAATTGAGGTACATTTGATCAAGACCATTTAAAGGTTCAATTAGTTCAAATTATGAAAAGACCAATAACCCCATGAGTGTTTGAAAAGTATACTAATGTTGATTACAATGCAAGACTGTTAAGTACTCTTCCTTTGATGCTTATGAATGCAAATCTGTACACTATGATAATCATAGGTGTATGTACTCTAATGAAGGGTTGAACTAACCTAATTGATGGGAAAACCCTAATTGATGGGGAAATCTTGATTGAGATGAATTGGGGTATGAGAAATTCTAATTGATGTGAATAGTAAACCTTAACCCTAATCTAGGGTAATGGAGTAACCCTAATCTAGGGTAAGGACATGAGGAATCCTAATTCAAGGTAACATAATGAAAAACCCTAATTCAAGGGGATGCTTCATGAAACCCTAATTTCGGATAATGCCATGATAAACCCTAACCCTAATGAAGGGTGAAGGTATGTGAAACCCTAATCCTAATAGTGGAATAGTGGCTAATATCTGGATGAGGGAAATACCTAAAGTGGTTGATTATAGGCAACCTTATAGCAAGTAATGCTTTAATCTGAGATGAGTCCATATCATTGGAGATAGTTAGACAATTCTTACGTGTGTTCTATGACCTATGCACTTTATGATAAAGGTGATAGGTTAGTGGATAAAAGTATTAAGATGGGAAAATACCTTAATACAATATAAGTTGATAAACTTGAGTAAAGTTAAAAGTGATGAGGGAAGTAATACTTCAAGACCTCATAGATATCACATACAACTCTTTAAGAGTGATACCCCTTGATACATCTCAAATCCAACATACTTGGATGAATAACATATGAAGTGTGTTATCCTAATTGTTACATTAAAGATATTTTAATGGGTCTTGAGAGCCATATGAGTAAGTTGTTGCCTAGTAAGAGGTACCAAGATGATTATAAAGGTATCTTGTAAGAGATGATAATGTTCATAATAAACCAAGAAATGGAAATTCAGTAATATGATAATAATAACAAAAGGATACAATAATAATAATGAAATCATGATCATACATGTTTTTGAATATGCTGAAAGGGGAAGAGAGGAATACTTGTATTACATAAAGAATGAGATTAAGTATGATGGCAGAGGCATGAAGCCTGTAATCAGGATTGGTTAGAGTCCAATGCCTGGCTATGTAATCAGGATTGGTTAAAGTCCAATGTCTAGCTGTGTAATCAGAATTGGTTAAAGTCCAATACCTGGCAGAGGCATGAAGCTTGTAATTAGGATTGGTTAGAGTCCAATGCCTAGCTGTGTAACCAGGATTGGTTAAAGTCGAATACCTGGTAGAGGCATGAAGCCTATAATTAGGATTGGTTAGAGTCCAATGCCAGGCTATATAATCAGGATTGGTAGAGTCCAATGCCTGGTTGTGTAATCAAGATTGGTTAAAGTCCAATACCTGGAAGAGGCTTGGAGCCTATAATTAGGATTGGTTAGAGTCCAATGCATGGCTGTGTAATCAGGATTGGTAGAGTCCAATGCCTGGCTGTGTAATCAAGATTGGTTAAAGTCCAATACCTGGCAGAGGCTTGAAGCCTGTAATCAGGATTGGTAGAGTCCAATGCCTGGTTGTGTAATCAGGATTGGTTAAAGTTCAATACCTGGCAGAGGCTTGAAGCCTGTGATCAGGATTGGTTAGAGTCCAATGCCTGACAGTATAATCAGGATTGGTTACAGTCCAATGCCTGGTTGTGTAATCAGGATTGGTAGAGTCCAATGCCTGGTTGTGTAATCAGGATTGGTTAAAGTCTAATGCCTGGCTGTGTAATCGGGATTGGTTAAAGTCCAATACTTGGCATATGCATGAAGCCTATAATCAGGATTGGTTAGAGTCCAATGCCTGGCTGTGTAATCAGGATTGGTTAAAGTCCAATACCTGGCAGAGGAATGAAGCTTCTAATCAGGATTGGTTAGAGTCCAATGTCTGGCTGTGTAATCAGGATTAGTTAAAGTCCAATTCCTGGTTGTGTAATCAGGATTGGTTAAAGTCCAATACCTAGAAGAGGCATGAAGTCTGTAATCAAGATTGGTTAGAATCTAATGCCTGGCTGTGTAATCAGGATTGGTTAAAGTCTGATACCTAGCAGAGGCATGAAGCTTGTAATCAGGATTGGTTAGAGTCCAATGCCTGGCTTGTAATCAGGATTGGTTAGAGTCCAATGCCTGGCTGTGTAATCAGGATTGGTTAGAATCCAATGCCTGGCTGTGTAATCAAGATTGGTTAGAATCCAATGCCTGGCTGTGTAATCAGGATTGGTAGAGTCCAATGCCTGGCTGTGAAATCAGGATTGGTTAGATTCCAATGCCTGGCTGTATAATCAGGATTGCTAGAGTCCAATGCCTGACTGTGAAATCAGGATTGACATGGTCCAATACCTGGCAAAGGTATGAAGCCTATAATCAAAGGATTGGCATAGTCCAATGCCTAGATAGAATATGATGATGTATACTCTTATGTCTGGTATAATTCAATATCTGTTTAGTAGATTGGCTAAAGCCAACAAATGGAAATAAGAATCAATCATGGGTGACATATCAAGATAATAAGGAAAAGCTTGAGATGTTGAAATGATATCATAGATAAATGATATACATGTTCTTCCTATTCCTTATAAAGAGAATAGATTATTTACTGTTCTATCATAGACAGTTGCAATACTTTAAAAGATGAGAATGATCTAAACTACTTATCCTCTACTCAGTTTTATATTATTAAACTGCAATAATAATGTTTTTGGCAGAGAGTTACTATGATGTCCCCAGATTTTGATTTCTCCAAACCCTATTGGGAATGTGATGTCAGAATCCGAAAACATCATCCAATCAAATCAGAGAGTGATGCGGAAGCATAATTCGCATACATGAACAAACAACTATACATACACCATAACACAATCTCAGCATTCAACATGTACATTATTACAACATGAATTACAATTGTATATTGAAAGAGAATTTTACAAGTCTATGAACATGTATGCTAGTAGGATCTTAGACAATAGGTACAACCTATACAACTTGCTCACATCCTATTCTTTAATCCCATTCTAGCTCTGGACCTAGAAAATACGAGAAATAAAATCATCAACAAAAGTTGGTACGTGGAATTAAAAGTTATACTATGTTTTTTTTTGGTCGGTCAAAAAGCGTGTTACTATTACCAAAAATTTGGGCACAAAGTACCCCATTACAGCAAGAACATAAACCCTTGATACCAACAAGCTAGTAATCAAGGCCAAAAGAACAAAAAAAAACCTGAAACTGTACATAAGGCTAAGATCTTAAACAACTCGACCTATGACATGAAGCCTTAAAAAAAGCCAAGCACTCAAAAGCATGAAAACCACCCACAAAGTATGAGAAAAAGGACTCTGCAGACGGACCACATCCCAACAGTCCCAGGAATTTAGGATCTCAGCACCAACACACAGAAACAAGGCTTCGAATAGCTAGAACTCAGACTTGGTCCAAATCATCATCAACTGGAAATGCGAACACAACCATCTCCAGGAACCAAAAGCTACCCAATCTCCATGGTTAACTCCAGCTTGATGCACAAGAAGTTTCAGCTTGCACAGCTGCCCCACCACAACACCTGAAAGGTGAACCACATGTTGCAGTAGCAACCAACACTCTGCCAAGACAACCAACGTGAAGCAGCCAGGACTACATAGCAACCAAAGGCAAAACACCTGCCACCAACCCTTCCTCGCACATAACATTACACCCAATTACTAAAATTAGTGGGAGGAAGAAAGAGGTAGATATTCCACCGTTGGGAGCGAGTCCATGCACCTTGACGAGGTGGCTAGATAGTAGGAGAATTTGGTCGAACAACTTACAGGTGCTCTTCCAAGCATCAGCGGAGGATGCCTAGATATCTCACGCTACTGACTGACAGTGGCATATCTTCAAACACCACGAGGGGTGTTCCTTCATGTTGCATAAGCAATCCAGGAAGGATAAGAGAATTTCCCCTTAGACCCAACCCACGCATCACCAGTGGCCTAAGGTCATCCGCCAGCAGAGCAGGACCGGATGTTAAACCCCGACCTCTACCATCCTGATCCGGACAGAGGACGAGGAGCACCTCATCACGCGTGGTGCCTCTATCTTCTAAAGAAGCCCGACAATTTGAGGGCAACCCATACCGCATACCGCGACAGCAGAGAAAGCCAACACAAGATGGGAGGCCGAACGCCGAGCCAGACAAAGGGCCTTCACAGCAGGGAACGCCACCAACCAGGGAGCACCACCACCGAACAGGAGGCGCCCAAACCCGCCATCAAACTCGGCTACCGCACAGATCTCCGAAGCAATCCACTCGAAGTCGTGGAGGCGTCATAGCTCAGGAAGAACCAGGAACTAGCTCGGGTAAGAAGAGACAGGGGTAAGAGAGGGAAGTCGAGATTCCCTAACTACCTTGTGACGAGCTGCCGCACACGAAGCCAGATCAGCAGGAGATGGCACCTATCCTTCCATCACTCATGTATGAGAAGGAGTCGACATAGTCGATGCAGCCGACCTCAACCCGTGCCCTGGAAAAGTTATACTATGTTGGCATAAAATATACTCGAAATTGAAGAAATAGAAAGAAAACATTACTTAAAGGAGGAAAATCAGATAATCCCAAGTTATTAGCCACATTTAGAATGAATATGCATTACTATGGTGGACTTAGCACAAACATAAATGGTGGGCCCTTCCCCATGTACCTTGTACTCTAGGGATCTCCCCGTATACCGTGTACTCTAGGGAGGTGCTAGTCAACATTAAAGCTTTCCCTCTCTAATAGGGAGTTTAATGAGCACCACTAGTAACTACATTTAATTTATCCTCATTTATGTTCTTTTATGTTAAAGGTGGAAAATTGTCAATATACATACATCTACATCCAACTATGTATTTCAAATACAAGAAAGCAAGTACATATATTTAACATCCAGCAAATCTAGTCATATAATTATATCCACGTACCTGAGTTCAGATATTCCTCACATATCCATGATCATCTAGATAATCTGGTCATCACCTGATTAATAACAAATATTCATCATTAATACAAGGTTCATCATTATTAATGGTATTTTAGGTCCAAATTAGGGTTTATGCCAAACCTTGGTTCAAACTAATCTAAACTTGTGTTTGATAATTTTTTACAAACTAGGGTGTCATTTTAGAGGTTTGGTCCAATTTTCATATTTTTCTGATAACTTGTTTATTTTCTAGAATTAATATGAGGTTAAAACATGTAATTGGGTTTTAATGAGAAATGGCCTATCATTTTGACATAACAGTCAAATCTGAGTTTATATTTAGTTTCCACATTATACTAGGGTTCAATAATATTTTTCTCAGATTTAATTTCCATGATATGCTAATTATACCAACAATATGATCTCAAAAAGAAGCATTATCATCTACATTAAATATCGTCATTATTTGTTTGTCAAAGGTCTAATCTAAGGGTCCAGTAATGTAGAGGATATTATTCTGAGTCTAGGGATATTTTTGGGTAATTTATTGGCCAAGGGAGCTATTTATTAGGCATTTCCTAAGAAAAAGTTATTTTTTGGATACCACAAGTATTTTACCTCGTTTTGTGGGGTCCACCGTCCGACGTGGTGGTCCGGAATTGGCCCATACTGGCAAGATTAGCTCCCCAGCTCGCACCCCTGGCTGATTTTCTTATGATCAGACCGAGCGGTTCATGCGGTGGTCTGCCTCAACCCGTTCCGTGTTGACACCAGAAGCGATGCGTCGTCCGCTTCACGGGTTTCATCTATAGATGCTAGACTTGAGCACCGTCGTGGCCTGGATTCACGAAGAGGAACCCTGTGATCAGGCTCCAACGTCATGCGAGCCTCGGGTATTCCATAGCCAGTGCCTCCACAAGTGAGTTCCCCAGGGAGGAACCACGCTAGTGTCAAACTCCAACCTTACCCGTTCAACGCCTTGGCTCCTTGGACAGAGCTGAAACCCCCCTTACCGCTAGGTGGTCATCCTCCCTGCCACCGCAGGATGGAGGAAAATGGGGGAAAAGAGGCTGCCGACCCTTCTGCTCGAATCAGCCTCACTCAAAGAACCGACAAGGCCCAAAGAACCTCCAGAGATCTTATAAACTCAAAAGGGATGCCTTGATATCTTCCCTTGACTCCGCCTTCATCCCGACATCCACCGTCTTCACTAACTGTGGTGGGTCTTCTTCTCGCACGACCTTGGATCTACATCCACTTCAAGGATGGTCGGCGTTCCTCTATGAGGTGGATGGCATCATCCAAATGTGGTGCAGTCGGCCAAAACTCCCCCAAAACACTCCAGCTCCACCACAGGTTGCTGGTTCGATGGCCATCATTGTCCCTTGACTGAGAAATTAAGAGTGCAGTAGGTTGAGGAAGGGATCTTAATCGCTTTTACTTGGTCAGTGCAGAACGTAGTCATGAAAAGAGTGAGGGAGGAGCAGTCGAACTCTCTGGTTCACGCTGCTGGAGACAAGTGTTAGGGATATAGCTTGGTTCTCTCCAAATATGCCACCTCCCAACCTACGTCAGGGTTTGTTAGAGATCTCCATACTTCTCAGATCTGAATAGCCTGCTAGATGAGTGTGGGGTGTAATATGGACTAGGTGATCGAGGTTGGGTGGATCGGCATGTTGTTTTGTTGCTCTTCCCAAATTTGTCGGAGGTTGAAGACACCTCAAGAGGTTGTGGGCGTGCCTAAGCAAGGGAGTAGGTCAGCGTGACATCACAATCTCATGGATACTAAATCATATAACTAAAAGACTAAGGTTCCACCCCATATATTTCATTAATGTCCTCAACTTCAAATGCATACATCTTTTTATAGAAATCTCCAAATGTGCTCAAATTTTTAAACATAGGCTTATAACATCATAGTGTATCTTCGAACAAAGTTTGAGTCACTAAATCCATTACTTGGTCATACAAATAAGCCCCCAACCAACCTTATTGATGGGTGCATAAAAATCTGAATCTAACTCAATGAATAAAAATATCTTGATCCTACCAGTCCAAAAACACTAGTTATGATACTAACACCTCAAAGTTCACTAATATATCACTTGAGGTTATTGGTACTATTAAACGGGTCCCATGGACTCATATGTACCCAAAACAATTAATCAAACCTATTCAACATACTTGAACTCAAGTAATGTTCTAATCGTCAATTGCATATATATATATAGTTACACTTTTTGGGTGGAAATATACAATAATTGAATAACCAATTCCTCCATTTGGTATCATAATCTACATGACACTCACGGTCTTAAAATACTATATTGGGTATCATAATCCTAAAATTGGGGTCATCACATTCTCCCCACCTTATATGGAATTTCGTCCTCAAAATTCCATCGATCTTATACTCAAGGTGATGTCAAGAAGTCCAGATTCATATAGTCATCACTCGTAGGTATTAAAACCATCATAATTCTGGATGTAGCCTAAGTTTTCATCTTTAGTTCATAGTATCTAGGGTATACTCACCCCACCTTAAACAAGAATCATTATCATCATCATTTAATGTCTTAGTCATACAATGACATTCTAGTACTTTAGGATTTACTTCTCTCATTACTCCTAAAAGTTAGTGTTTTCTCTTACATATAAAGTTGATAAGGTATTACTCAAGTTTCGTCTTTCACCCTACTTATCTAAGTAAGGTGATATCAATAGATCATGCTTACTAAGATATCACAATTACATCATTAATGTGGTCTATGATTGACATCATACTATGATTGACATCATACTATGATTTCATTATTATAGAAAGGCTTGCTTATCATACTTAAATATTAGGGTTTCACCCTATTTAGCGAGTTATCCTTAAGAAGAAGCTTAGATTTAGAAGGATTGATCCTAGGCACTGTATTTTGTGATTATTAATCTATGAGACAAAAATATCTTTTTTTTTATCTCATGATTTCAAACTTGAATATTACGTGCATGATATAAGAAGGGAATATAGAATATGACAAGCTTATATGAGTGACTCCTCAGGTATAAATCATCTATATAGCTCAAGTGAGGTTTCTTGCATCATATATTAAGAAAGAGAAGTGGAGGGAACAACATTTATAAGTATCTTATGCATAATGCATTTTACTCTCAAAATTAGAGTTCACATATTACCTCACTTGCAGCTAATGATGAGATTCACAAGCATACATCACTCAAGATAGGACCTAACTCAATTAAAAGGATTGACCTCATTATGAGTTGCCTACCCATCATTTTTTTTACCCAACTCTCACATATTGGATAGAATCATGCAAAAGGACTCAACTCATCTACTCAGGAGTAACCTAGCTTAGGACACATCATTTCACATATATCACATATTTCATATATTGTAGGGTAGGTCCTATGACCCTCTCCTTGTGGGTCTCACTCTCTCTAGAGTTCACCACGTATCTTGTCCTAATACTGGATGTCCTCCTTTGTATAAGAGCTTGAGGCACATGCATATTCAACTATATCTTAACTTAGTTCATCTTAAGTAAGAAAAAGGAATGTATTTTCACCATCAAGACTATGCATAAATTCTACAAAACTGGATTCAACAAGTATACAACTTAAACCTTTATAAGGAAACTTATACCATCAGAGATCAAACTTAAATAAGATTTCACATGCTTATTTCAACTATCATTCTATCATCTACTCTATGTATCACATATCTTGACAAGGCTCTAGACATCTAATCTAGACTACTGTCTCTCTTCTAGACTGATGTCACTCCCTTTCACTTAGGTTGCATGAACACTAACTACCCTACAATGTGAGGGACACATTTTTACAGTTACATATATATAATAAAATATTATATAGTTTTTTCTCTGAGAAAGAAGACGTCAGAGAAAATTGTCGAGGCTCGAGCCGATTGGAAAACAAAACCAAATCAACAAAATCGAGTGTCCCACATACAGTACATAGTCTAGTGCTATGTCACCTAGTGAAATGGTGAGAACAAGGTGTAGACTAGTGTAGCTACCCAATACATATTAGCTCTATATGGAAAGAGTCTCACACACTTGTCTAAACCTAGTTCTCGAACATCTAGGTTCTAACCTAGAGGCTAAGTCAAACCTTATTCCTATAGAACAACTTACTAAGTTTCTAGGATTTAAGGTGAAAGGTGAAATTTAGTGTTATGTTTCATGGTGAACAATTGTTAGGTGTAGCTATTGTTCATGCTCTGATACCAACTGTGAGGTCTCCGAATTTTGATTTCTCCAAACCCTATCGGGAATGTGATGTCAGAATCTGAAAACATCATCCAATCATATCAGAGAGCGATGCAGAAGTATAATTCGCATACATGAACAAACAACTATACATACACCATAACACAATCTCAGCATTCAACATGTACATTATTACAACATGAATTACAATTGTATATTGAAAGAGAATTTTACAAGTCTATGAACATGTATGCTAGCAGGATCTTAGACAATAGGTACAACCTATACAACTTGCTCACATCCTATTCTTTTATCCCATTCTAGCTCTGGACCTAGAAAATACGAGAAATAAAATCATCAACAAAAGTTGGTACGTGGAATTAAAAGCTATACTATGCTGGCATATAATATACTTGAAATTGAAGAAAGAGAAAGAAAACATTACTTAAAGGAGGAAAATCAGGTAATCCCAAGTTATTAGCCACATTTAGAATGAATATGCATTACTATGGTGGACTTAGCACAAACATAAATGGTGGGCCCTTCCCCGTGTACGTTGTACTCTAGGGATCTCCCCATATACCGTGTACTCTAGGGAGGTGCTAGTCAACATTAAAGCTTTGCCTCCCTAATAGGGAGTTTAATGAGCACCACTAGTAACTACATTTCATTTATCCTCATTTATGTTCTTTTATGTTCAAGGCGGAAAATTGTCAATATACATACATCTACATCCAACAATGTATTTCAAATACAAGCGAGCAAGTACATATATTTAACATCCAGCAAATTTAGTCATATAATTATATCCATGTACCTGAGTTCAGATATTCCTCACATATCCATGATCATCTAGATAATCTGGTCATCACCTGATTAATAACAAATATTCATCATTAATACAAGGTTCATCATTATTAATGGTATTTTAGGTCCAAATTAGGGTTTAGGCCAAACCTTAGTTCAAACTGATCTAAACTTGTGTTTGATATTTTTTTACTGACTAGGGTATCATTTTAGAGGTCTGATCCAATTTTCATATTATTCTGATAACTGGTCTATTTTCTAAAATTAATATGAGGTTAAAACATGTAATTGGGTTTTAATGAGAAATGGGCAATCATTTTGACATAATAGTCAAATCTGAGTTTATATTTAGTTTCCACATTATACTAGGGTTCAGTAATATTTTTATCAGATTTAATTTCCATGATATGCTAATTATACCCACAATATGATCTCAAATAGAAGCATTATCATCTACATTAAATAGCATCATTATTTGTTTGTCAAAGGTCTGATCTAAGGGTCCAGTAATGTAGAGGATATTATTCTGAGTCCAGGGATATTTTTGGGTAATTTATTGGCCAAGGGAGATATTTATTAGGCATTTCCTAAGAAAAAGTTATTTTCTGGATATCACAAGTATTTTACCTCGTTTTGTGGGGTCCACCGTACAACGTGGTGGTCCGGAATTGGCCCACACTGGCAAGATTAGCTCCCCAGCTCGCACCCCTGGCTGATTTTCTTATGATCAGACCGAGCGGTTCATGCGGTGGTCTGCCTCAACCCGTTCCGTGTTGACACCAGAGGCGATGCGTCGTCCGCTTCACGGGCTTCATCTGCAGACGCCAGACCTGAGCGTCGTCATGGCCTGGGTTCACAAAGAGGAATCCTGCGATCAGGCTCCAACGTCATTCGAGCCTCGGGTCTTCCATAGCCAGTGCCACTGCAAGTGAGTTCCCCAGGGAGGAACCACACTGGCGTCAAACTCTAACGTTTCCCGTTCGGTGCCTGGCTACTTGGATAGAGTTGAAAGCCCCCTTACCGCTAGGTGGTCGTCTTCCCTGCCGCCGTAGGATGGAGGAAAAAGGGGGAAAAGAGGCCGCCGACCCTTCTGCTCAAATCAACCTCACTTAGAGAACCGACAAGGCCCAAAGAACCTCCAGAGATCTTATAAACTCAAAAGGGATGCCTTGATATCTGCCCTTGACTCCGCCTTCATCCTGA